>JABASC010002846.1:0-16029 GCA_019776185.1 Plutomurus gul
GGAATAGCTCATTTTATAGATAATTTAACTGGGAAGGGAATGCGGTAGCTCAGATGTGTCAATTGTCAATGGTTCTCCAGATATAAAATAAAAATTGACGATAATGTATTTTGCATGCACTTCTGCCTCTCTGCGTATCTATGTCTCTATGGTACCCACACATATTATATATTACATACGTATACAAATAATATACTTGCATTACGAATATTCAATGCTAAATTCAGATTGCATTCCATGGTAACCAGGTTGGTGAACATCCCCTTAAGGCTGGGCTAGCTTGTTACCCTCGCCATTTTTTAGATGAAAACACGGACACCATGGCTACATTTGAGAAATACTAGATCGGTTGCCATCTGTAACCAATGGAGACTGTAGAGATGCACAATGGAGTCACATGCAGAATACAGAATAATACATACAAAATTAATTTAATAAATTCAGAATGAATTACTGAACTAATATTTGTGTTTGATACACAAGTTGTAAAGAGCGTGGACTTGTTAAAAATTAATTTCATTGACACTTGAACTTGACTTGAAGTCCAGACTTTTGCATTTATTCTCTATAGTTTAGGTTTCCCTATTTCATCAACACTCTACACTCAGTAGTTAATGCTGCATTTCGCTTCAAATAATCGTCTCAAATCGGGAATTATAATGGCAGACATAGCAGTTTTCTAGGTTTCGCTCTACATGGCAAGATTACGAGCTCTCTCAGCCTTAAAAGCATGTTAAAGATTCTAAATTGGGCGTAACTGTGCAACGTTAAAAGCTGTAGTGCTGTAGTCGGTGTCCCTGGCCGTTAACTACTAAGAAACAAGTCAATGTTATAAGGGTCTCCCAGGTGACATTTAAAAAAAAGAACTATAAAAGAATAGTAATGGCACCATGGCAGATCAGATTTTTCTAAAAAAGTACACATTTTAATTTCATTAGTTATCATAACATTCGACACTATAGTTGAAATGGAGATGATTTCCAGCTCGATGAGAATGTGACTTCGCGAGGTAAAAATATTAGAGGGCCGGCGCAAAAAAATTGTGATATGATAAGTATGATTTTCATCTAGCTTAACCTTTTTCATGAAAAATATCACCCAGTAGAAGACAGAAGGTTCTGTCGAAATGTTAGCCCTCGAATCAATTAAAGTCTTACAGATAAAAATATTAACCTCGCGAAGTCAAAAAACTATTATTTATTTTCACATTTGTCACTATATAGTAAATTGGCTAATTGTGTATCATCCTCTAATCTACCGAGAAGCGGTCTAAAAATCTCAATTTTTGGTGGATCATTCGCTCTGAATGGCGGCGCACAATTTCACAATGCATAGAGGGGGTATACTATATTTTTATATATAAACAAACTTCTTACGCACAGTATGGTGTATGCATTTTAATACAGAGGGGGGAAATCCGTCAGACCGTCATCCAATGGGCAACATAATATTTGGTCTGGGAGACCAAGTATCACTAATAACAACCAAGAATCTTATGGTGGAGAAAACGAACCGCCGAACTCTAATCACTCCAGCAACTACGATATTTTCTCAGAACGAGAAGGCGGTATGCTACGTTTTATTTATTAATGTTTTGTAAAAATCATTATATTTAATTTTCGAATTGTCTGCAAACTACAAAAACACTGTTTCGTGTTTAGCCGGAGGAATGCGTGTCGGCAGGGACTTCCAAGCTAAGATACCATTGATGATTCCTGACGAGGGTAACCGAGTTATTCTACTTTTGAAATGGTTTTGTGCAAATTATGCAGTTGTATTAATGACAAATGTATGAATATATTTTAGAACGAAATGTACAAGCAGAAAATGAGCGTGCTCTTCTTGTGTGGAGCCCCAGCGAAAAAATTAGTGAAGATGAAAGTAAGCAAAATCCTTTAAGAATTCGTAATAATACCAAAACAAAAGAGGTTAATTAATTAATTTTGTAATGCGAATAGTCGAACAATACTTGAATGTTGCAAGGGACAAATACCAATATTCCGGAGAACAAGCTTTAGGACTTCTCTATTGGCATCGTTACGACGTTAATAAAGCTCTTCAGGATCTTGGTAATTTTACTCCGCATCCAGAAGAGTGGACCATAGAAGATAAAGTTTTGTTTGAACAGGCATTTCAGTTTCATGGAAAAGCGTTCGATAGGATTCGACAGATGGTACTATTTTTATTAAAACATTAGATTTCAAAAAGTAAAATTCAAACGTCGTTGTCATGTGCAAGCTGTAAAATTACAATTGTGTTGTTTTTCATATTTTTCAGCTACCAGATAAATCCATGTCAAGTTTAATTCGATATTATTACAAATGGAAAAAGTTAAGGTGTAAATCCAGTGTGATGGATCGACAAGCAAAGAAATTCAGGGAGGAGGACGTAGATGATCCAGCGGGGTCTCCTTCAGCAAATCCTAGTGCTTTGATGCAGAATGGAAATAATTATAATCAGTTTCCTCCGAATATCTCATTATTAGATCCTGACGGCGACGATATACTAGTACTTGAATTATTCTGATAACTTCAAAACTTATAAATAATTTATCAGTCAGTGGCGCATCCAGGTAGATTTATAGGTAAAATGTGTTCCAGACTGAACAAGCACCAGAATTTTGACCCAGTTTTGACGACTCGAAGTCTAAAATTCAATCTTGAATACAAAAGGGGTAATTCACATTACCCAAGGTATGTTAAAATTAAATAGGTTTGTTTATGGCAACCCTAGTACGCGAACAACAAAACGTTGACCGTCGTTTAATTTGCCATTGCATAGCGGACGAAACGGGAGATACTTTTCGTGTCACCTTACCAAAAGGGAATAATTGTCATGTCCAGGAAATAGGTGAATGGTATGAATAAAAATCGGACAAAAAACTTTTCTTGGTGGGTTTTGGTCAGAGTAGTCTGCGGTCATGGCTACAAAAAAAAACAATGTGGTATAGGCATATCCTGAAACCCCATCTCCATCGTCTCCGTTGACCTCCCCCCCCCCTGGGAAAATTGAAAAAATTTGACTACCTCTTTTTTAATGGAGGTAGTCCAATTTTGCACGGTATTTCGAGAGGTTAAGTTTCCGACGTTTACCAAAACACCTTTTGCAGGCCGAAAACGGTTTTGGTTTATAAAAATTTGACCCCCTTAGTTTTTCAGTTTTCGAGAAATTTTACCCCCATGGAAAGTTGCGAGGTATCGGCGTATGGGTGTAGGGCGATACACATACCGAGCACAGCTCTAGCTGATCGGCAAAAGCTGCAAGGGAAACGGTATTTCCTCCATTTTCTTTATACGAAAATAGTAGGAATTGCCTGTATTACGAGAAAAGCTCGCGCAAAAAATGGCAAAAGCTTTTCCCAACTTTAGTTACTCCTTCATAGTGAAAATACAGCTTTTATGCAAAAATGTTGGTTCATTGTTTTACAAGTATTTCTAACGCATTTTTCATTATGAAGGAGTAACTAAAGTTGGGAAGAGCCGGATCGCGATGCATTCACATATACGTAAGCTACATTTTTTAAAATTGAAGCCATTTGCCTCTCTCCTCGACCCTGAGGGAATGCCAGGAAGGACTTTAAATTAACATGCATTTACATAGGGCTCCTAGAGTTACCAATGGTTTGTAAACTCCACCTTAAAAGCTTTAGCTCCTTTTATTAATACCACCCATTGTTTTCCTTGTTTATTAGCCCATAGAAAAATCCAGGGGCCATATTCTGATGTACATAGCAACGCTCTAGCAGCTATATTATAACATTGTTGCTAACGGCTTGGTAGGAGATCAGAATAAGGCCCCAGTTTTTCTATGTTGTTGGCAAAATGACCGCTGTTAGATCAAGGGGGGGGGGTTATTCAATTCAACAAACTTTTGGAAATTGCTAAGCAAACAATTTGCGTAGCTTTATAATGGTTGCAATTGGGTTGTCAGGCAACTTTAGTCAAACATTTTTTGCTTCCTAAAAGTACATTGAATTCCTACCCGAGTGGATGAGTGGATGTGTTAAATTTCTCCCTCCCTAGTGTCCGCCTCTGTAATAGACAAAAAAATGTCCAACTTTCGGTGTTCTCAACTGAAACTTTCCTCGCATTAAGTTTCGCAGCAATTCATGCAGTATTAACACCAACGACTAGTTCAAAACTGTAAATAGAGAGGGCTAAAAATGAATCAGTTGGTCAGTTTCCAGCAAAACGACAAGAAACAAAGTATCTGTCTTTTTGAAGGGTGCTTTGTAGGAACATGGAATTTTTCGGAAGCCATTGGTAAATTGGTTAAATTTCATTTATGGGTTCCTGTTATGTAAGCCAAGGAACACAATATATTTTCCTTATTTGAAGAATAATGAAAAACATTGTCATTTTGTTAGCTTTGCCCATTGCAGACCAGTTGAATCGAAAATACGTTTTAAAATATCAGGTTTCGTAAAATGTTTGAGAATTTATCCTTGTTGCCCATCGGATTCCCTTAATGCCAAACATTTTCCTCGACGTTATTGCTGTTACCTCCCAACTTTCCCTACCCCATTCAAACACTTCCTGGATCCGCCACTGGTAGGATTAAAATTAATTATGATATAAATACAAATGTCGATACAACGAATCGACTGTCTACAGGAACAGGATATTTTCCTATATATGTTAGAAACTTAGCACACTTTATATTATATACTAAATAGTAATGCGAAATGACTGAAACCTATTTTTTTATAACTTTACCTTACTATTATTGCGTACGTACGTTCGTATAATTGTTTATTTACATAGAGGTTAAGCGCGTAAAGATGAAACATTTTGCTAATAATTTGTATCATTTATACACTCACATTTAATATGTTAGAGAGTAAGGTATCTGCTTAGGATAAATGTTTGCGTAAGAATGCGAGTAGTGTTTGTTGAGTGAAATACAAAAGTCCACAAAATACCTAAATGAAGATTTGCTTTACTTGCTCACAGAAACTGAATGGAGATTCGGGGAAGTTTTGTGGTAATTGTGGGGTGCCCTGCACAGAGTTACACTCTAAGGATAACATGTGTAACACATGCTTTTTGTACTGGAAGTACGTAAAATACTCTAAAAATGCATGCACGCACACATTTATTAGTTATGGTTGGCACTGTTAGGTGAGCAGAAACATGCAGTCGAAATTATCACAATGCGTTAATTTTTGTGGTTGTTAGACGCACGGGAGAATATCGGCCTTTGACGGGCCCTCTAAGACGTGGGGACAGACAAGTGTTGGGAATACTACGGCAAAGGCGCTGCCCTCCCAGGGGCATGTATATCAATCATGATGACCTCAATTTACTAGCCAGCGCTCCCCCTCAGGCCGAAAACGTTGCTCTTCAAGGTCTTGAGAAAGAAGTACTTGAGATGAAATTTCGGGTAGGGGTCTCTTTTGAGCTTAACTCCCATCAGGTCACTGTATTTAGTCTCAAGTCAATTAGTGGCTTAGATTTCTAACGAAATGTCTTCTTCTCACACACAATGTATTAATTTACTGCGCACTCAACTTCTTGTTTATCCAAAATAGGTTCAAAGCAAAAAGCAAAAGATAGAGATGCTTCAGCAAAGCCTTCCCTCAGATGGAATTGATAAGTACAGGCCAAAGGAAGTAAGCAGTAATAGAGTTAACGCCAGATGGACACAGGAAGAACTTAATCTTGCTGCACAAGGTCCGTTTGAAAAAGAAAACTTTGCTCATTCACCATTATTTGTTTTTGAGCTTTATTTACTACGTGCCACGCAGGCATTCTTATGCACTTGCAAAAGCAACTTAGCTGTACAGTAATTATTGCATTTTCTCAATATTGCTGTTTGAATTATTCAGTGTGGGGTTTCTTAGGGTTGTCGTCGTTATCGTCACATGATCCGTGTGTGCACGTTCTTGTAGCTTTTCGTTTTCCGGTAAACAATACTTGCGAGATCTTCGGATCTTCCACACTATAAACATGCGTCTGTCCGTACTTCAGATGTGCAGCACTTCCTATTGAATTAATTTATAAAGTACATATATTCGAAATATCCGAGAAACCCTAGGAAAATTTCATACACATCTGAAATATATCTGAAACCATTTATATTGCTCCTACTAAATAGCAGTACAAGTGCATTCAATGATTGTTTTATTACAGTATTCTAACTACTTTTGTGCCTATTTGTGCTTTATTAATTACAAACGACTACTTGTAGATGAATGGCTAAACTTTTATTTTATTCAGGCTTCCGTTTTTGTTACATTAGAACCAACTGTTCTGTCCGCTCCAGCGTCTGTTGAACTTTGACATTGTTGCGTTACAGGCATTAGAAGATACGGAAAAAACTTTCAGAAAATTGCCGAAGTTATAGGAACGAAAGCTGAGGCTCATTTGAAATCGTTTTACGCGAATTATCGCAAGAGATATGGACTGGACGACTTAGTTACACAACACCTCAATGAAAATAGTGACGACAGTACGGATACTGACGTCACAAATACAACTATTCGTATAGAATCGTAGAAAGCCTCAATTAATTTGTTTTGTAAGACGTTAATTATTTACCTTACTTCATGTATGTATATGTTATATATAATATCAATCTTAATTGCAAATTAATTTTGATCTACTTTAATGAATTTTATTCTAAATACCACTTCACCTGTAAAACCTGCAATGTAATTATTTATAAAATGTTTAAGCAAGCATTAATTTGCGTCTACAAAAATATCTAATATTTATTGTTAACTGTTGACTTTATTGCAGGTAGTAAAAATAGATTTAAGCAGCGAAACTGGTAAAATAAGTAATTATGCTGTGTTCAAATATCACGTTTCCTAGATTAGAGGACCTAGTTTCTTAATCCCCGTTATCAGTATCACTACTCTCAACGCAATGTCAAGTATAGCTAATATAAAACAACGTAAAATATACAAATATATATATACATACCAAGTAAATGGGTACACCTACGATACGATACACAGCATACTGAACGTATAATTAATTATGTCGCTTAACGCAAGGGGTACCTTCTTTCCACAAAAAAATTGCGTTAGTAATAAATTGGTAGACACTTTTACATCTGTCTGTAAGCAGGATTATACAGCGTAGTTACCGATCATTAATTTTTGAAGAGGGAATATGAATATTGCAACGTACGAAGATGGGAAAAGCAGATTACAACATATACTAGAACGTTTTGTATTTTATTTCTAAGAGTATAAAGTTCGATTGGACAGTTCACATTCATTTTAATAATAATGTATCCATAGAATGTCAGAAGATGCCATCATTCACACGTACGTCTGTGTAATTAATGTAATTATTCTAATCTCGTAAATCTCACCTAAATGAAATCTTCCTCGCCTCACCTTACTTTGACTGACAATATAAATAGTACGCTTTCATTCGTACATTTAAAATTAATAAAATATCTTTTTGAACAAAATAAGTTTACGTTACTTATGCATTATATGTACTAACGCGAGTGCAGTACTCGTTGGGTTAGCAAACGAATGCACGATGACGATGCATACCGGTTAAACTTCAGCCTGCAGCTTATAGTAACTAACAAGATAAAAAAACACTCGTCACGTTTTATTCGTTGTTTTGAGCTTGACAGGAAAAATGTACGATAGAGCCTTCAGGATATCGGGCGAAGGCACTTTGAAATATATTAATCCGTATTGTTTTAAAATTGTTTAAGTGAGAAATGAAATAAAAACGAGTAACACGGATACATATTTACCTGTGATTTGACAGGCGCTTCGAGCACACAGCGCACATTGTATTTTCAGAAACCGAAAAACATTCAGACTCATAGAGAGTTTTCTCTTGGGACGCCTACAATAAATAGAATTCATTAATCATTCCGTATAATGGAAATCTATATACATAAAATTAAATTAAGGCGTTCAGTTCATTTCCTCGTTAACCTTAAGCTTTGTATAAATTAATTCTACTCATTTATTACTCTGACTCTAAAATTTTTATGTCTTGACAAACTTAATTGCTATTACCAATGAACCGCCCTCCCAGGGAGCGAAAGCTGCAATATGCTTTCTGCACCCAGTACCACGAACCATGAATTATTGTGACCCCTAATTCGCTTTGGTAAACAGATATTGAAATTACACGGTTGACCTACAATATCCTAAGTTGCTTAAGTATGGTGTTTGGTGGTAGCCTTCTAGCCCCAGTGGAGCCAAAATAACATCGGAAGAACAGAGGGTGGGGGTGGAACCAACTTAAATACCCCCAAGACCACCACAGAAAAAATCAGAGACTACAGGTTGCATCATTTTAAATCACAACCTTATTCAAATTCAACCATTCCTATTAATCCTTGAAGAAAGGTGAGGTTGTATCCCGCCAAATTTGTGCTAGCCTATCTCTATTTTTAAAATGTCATATTTACCGCTAGTCACACATTCCTTTTATGAAAATAATAAAAATTTAATTTTGAAGTTGAAAACAAGACCAAAATGAAAGAAAACAACTGATAAATACGCTAAAATTAGATATTTGCCACCTCTTCCTACACAAAATACGCGGAAGGAAAGGAAGCAACGAGATCTGAAAACGTACGCGGAAGTATTCGGCTTCAACCAGACCTTTACGCATGAGAAGTTTCCGCCTTTCTGATAAATGGTTTTGCACACTCGTTTTCAAAAAGTTTTGAATGTCCATTATCTGCACATCATTTGGCAAACAGTCCAAAGCCTGCAAATAAAACAGTAATCAATCAAAATGCAACCAAATTGTTTTGGTCAGATGCGAGTTCACCAAGAAAAGAATAATTTTCACTAACTCTGATTGGATGTATGTATGGTGCGTAATCTTTCAGTAGTCTCATGGCATTTTTAACATCCGGTTCAGTAGCTTCCTCTGGTTTTACAAGCACTCCAGGCATAATGGTGGTGGGTGGATTGAGAAGCAGACGCATTAAAATGGTAAATACATCCTTGCGCACAACATCGTTCTTGTCGTAAACTTTCAAGCAGTATTGAAATGCTTTTTCTACATCCTTCAAAATGTTAGTGTAAATTGACAAAGCCTGCTCGTGTTGACCTAATCGTTCTAGAATAATAGCTCTTTCCTCGTACATATCTAAACACAAAATAAAATATACATAATTAAACTAACCCTGGCAATAACTGAGTTTTAGATAATAATGAGCAAAATGCACTTTTGCACAAATCTAACCATCGTATGGGAAATGTGCTAGCACTACTTCGGGAGTAAATTGGGTAGACTCCTTTAAATATTCTAGCAAACGGGATCGAAGGACTTTTTTTGTTTCACTATCAGTCTCCATTTGCATTTTCTCTCGACATTGATGAACGAATGCATTGTGAAAAAGAGCATTTTTGTCTTCCCACACATAGATAACATGTTCCAAGTAAGGAATGACTAATGACTTGAAATTATTTTTTAAGAAGTCGTACACTCGTGGTCGAGACAGCGATTCAACTTCAGCTATATCCTCCTCAGTAAAAATTTTTAATCCCGCATCTGGATCAGCTTCAAGCACCGACTTTGAAAATTCCAATATTAAGTCCATTTTTTCTCTTCCAACATGTTGAAGATACTGAACAGTGCGACCCAAATTATTCTGTTTCTGCAAAAGTTCTAAAGCTTTACGGTGCAAGCCTCTAGTTTGGTACATAATAATAAGCTCGTTAAATTTGCTGTGCTTCTTCAAAGCTCGTTCCGTTTCATCCAAATGACAATAATTTTCTTTCAACCTCAATAAAGATGCTACTAACGACTCGTTCGTCTAAACAGTGAAAATACTTTATAAACTAATACGTATGTATAATCCAACATAGGAAACATTAGGAAATTGCTGAATGAATACGAACTTGGAGATAACATTTTAGAAGGGTTGTGTCTATTATTTGCAGCAGCTGCTTTTTCGACTTTATAGTTGTGCCGCCTTCAACGATTGATGCAGCATTTGTTAGTGTCTCTTTGCAATCCAGTATTAGCATATTACGTACCTACAAATACGGCACACAAATTATGCAACGACTACTAACATAAGACTACTGAAGTTGCAGAGTACACATGAAAAATTAACAATCTTACAGAAGTTAAAAATTGTGTCAGGGCAGTCAATCCATTTTCCAAATCAACACCATCGTATTCAGGTAGGGTTTCTGGATATTCTAATTGATTTCGAAATTCCTGTGGAAGGAGATTTGGAAATAGGCCAATTACGTTTGAAGGATCTGTGTACTCAAATACATGGTTCATTTATTGTACATTTGATAAAACACATTGTATGATAAGACGGTCCGAACTGCAAGTGTACGTTACCTGTCCCCAATTTATGAAAAATAGTCATAGCTTCTTCAAATTTCTTGTTACAAAATAAGTGAAATGCATACAAATTTTGAATTTGATTAACTTTTTTTGTTTTTTCTTCTCCCAATTCGTTCCAAATCTCCTGCAATTAAGGTTAGTATAAATGTATCGCCTAAATGAAATTTAGAAGCTTAAAATTTTTTTTAAATATAATACCGTTAAACTTAATGCCAATTCGAAATGTTTTTGTTTCAAAAATGCATCAATTTGCACATCAGCAGGGGTAGATTTCAGACACCAAATCGAATTAGAGGATGAGATGAAAACATGGCCCGGTTTTGTTCGATAAGCTAATTTTGCTTCAGATAGATGAAATGACTCAATTTTTATCTTCGGTTTAATGGTTTTCACTTCCACGCCTTTGGCGGTAACACCAATGAGGTATGGTTCATCATATGCTGTTGAAAAATACATTCTCTAGCCTATATTCTCCTTTGGAGTACCATGTTGTAAAATTTATAATATATATATGCCAAGCTAAGCTTACCTAATGCAAGAGGGTCCTCACTCCAAGCAACGGCAATATTTCCTTTGCCCACATCTTTATCTTCAGGATTTTTCTTAGCTTCTTCGTCGTTTTGGTCTAAGCTAATCAGGATCGATATTTTATCTTGTATAAGTGCAAAAGTGTTATTAGATATGACTGTTATTAGTGGGTCTCCTTGTTTACTGGGTGTAAACAAATCTTCCTGCTTTCCTGTTAATAACTTCACCGCACAAAAATAATGACATAAATCAAGTAGTGTTTTTTTTAAATATAGATAATTAAATAATAAATTAAAGTCCTTACATGGAGTAGACAGTATTCATTTTTTAATCCTAAACACAAAGTTTCACGGCACCATGCAATAGCGCGGGGAACATCTGGTACAGTAAAATCCTCACGTAATTTGTTAAATTTCCTGTCTTTCCAATAATATAATTGAAGTCTTTTCCCAACAACAACACATATTCTGACGGTAATAGAAGGATCTCCAGTCAACGAAGTTACTCTCTAAAATGCAATTCAATATTTAATGATACAAATAATTATTTATGCATCCATATTAAATGAATGCACATCTTCAACCGGCAACCAGTTACTTAAAAAATAATGTACCACAATATCTAAAGCAAATGATGTTGCTCCTTTCGTCTTATCTATATTGGAAATTTGTTGACAATTGTAGAGACCCATATCGTGAGTGCTAATTCCATTGTCTAAAAGGATTCACAAAAACTTTATAATTCTGCCAAACCGTTTGGCTACATATTTTACTTAAACTTGTACCACTTGTTAGGGCGACCAAAATTTTGTGCTCAGGTATAACATCAAGTTGAAGTATAGGCTTTCTCGAAAAGTACTTATTAGAATGTGCTATTTCTATATCTGGTGCACAACTCGTTGAATCACCGTTAAACCTGATTTTATAAATCAAGAGATGTCCCTCTTTTGTCCCCACAAGAACATAGTCATCTGAAAATATTAAACGAAAACAATAAAAGTAAAAGTCCTGATGATGCATACGATATGACGATATCAATACTTGAATTACATGCATTGCATTACAACTTACCATAACCAGTTATACACTCAATTTGCAAAGGCAAACCCGATAGTATTGTTATAGATTTGTAAGCATTACAAACTACATTGGTCCCTTTTGCTGGACTCGAAGCATAGTTGGCAGATAGTGCAAAGGGAGACGAAGACATATTTGTAGGGAAACCTTATTTAATTCTGGTTATAATACTCGAACTTGCATTAATCCAAACTGCTAAATTATGATGGTTTCTTCAGTCTGGAATAGGTTACTGAGGGAGGATTCTGCTGAACTTTGCACACATGACATAAATATCAACATTCATTGGCCAAGCTGATATCAAAGTATCTTCTCTTCTGCAAAAAGGAAATCATAATTTTGTATTTATTCGTGCATTTATTAATTCAGTCAGACATCAGAAAACTATCTTTTAGAGAAAGAAAAGAAAAGAAAAGAAAAGAAAAGAAAAGAAAAGGAAAAGAATTGTACGCAATGCATTGATTGCCATTTGCATGTATCCAATTGTAATGATACTTTGGTAACTTTGGTTTGATATCTTCACAACCTAAATCGTTTTAGTTGGACGAATGACATGCAACTTGTTACTTTTAACGTTTGAAAGTTAACTATTCGTTATCTAGTGAATGAATGTTAGCAATGTGAAATGTAAACTGAGAAACTACAAACTACGCGATCAGTCTGAAACTAAATGTTTGTAAATCACTACATACAACATAGAGAAAAAAACATAGATGTAAGATATCAACAGTAGTCTCAAGTCTAAACACTAACATAACACAACAACTAATATTAAATTATTAAGTATTGCTCTCTTTACAGCATATTAGTTGAAAAGGTTTATTGTTTGTTTTACCAAACTTACCGGCCTTTGAGGCTTGTTTGTACGGTTTTTTTGGCAAACAACCTCGTATTTGAACTAATTTGGAGACAATATTTATATTTTTGCCACATGTACGCAGTGTAGTAGTCTGTTCCGTAGTAGTGTTGTATGTCGTATAAGTATTTTGTGTTTACTACACAAATTACAAACATCGATCAGATGATTCCATTCAACAAATGCAAACATGTAGCTCTGTGGCCTTTATGTGTGTGGTGGTGACAGTGACAGAGAGAGAGAAGATAGAGCTTTGAGATTTGGTTTTACCGGGTATCTGGTCATATGTAAAATTGTATGAGTCAGAAATGAAAATAAGACAGTCTGGGTGTGCCAGTGGGAGAGCTGTGCTTTGTCGATGTGTTCTGGGGTCTGCGGAATTTTCTTTATATGAAACGGCTTTTAAATGTGCATCTGTGCATGTATATACCAGTATTGTACCGCTACGCATGCACTGCACAGCACGCCAAAACTTACATAATAAATAAAAGAAGTGCTAAGATAGGAGGGTACGGAGCTGTCAGATATGAAATCGCTCTGACTACATTCACTACATACCATTTTAAAAAGAAAGGGCCGTTTTATTTATCACTTTTCAAATGTTGCAAATGTAAATCACACAGCCGGAATCGCTTTGTATTTTGCACTGTAAAATAAAAATTTCTAAGATTTGAAGAAATGAATGTTGAAGCTGGTGGGCCCAAGTTGAAACGATATTTAGGAGCTTGGATATAGTGTTAAATTTGACCAATTGAATGCAGAATTAAATTCGTTACAAAAATAACTGAACTAAAATACATCTTCTTGGAGTGCTTACTGAGAACGAATTTTGTTTGTTTGTGAATTTAGCAGAGCTTCCTATTCTTACGAGTCACTTCCGCAGATGTTTAATTTCCAGTTCTGACAGTAAACACATACTTATGATCATGTAAAAGGCCGTCAGCAAACATTAATTAGTCCTTGCGATGATTAGTCTCTGGCCTATGGGTAGATGATTAGTTTCTAACCCCCCGTGATTGTTGGTAGAATGCAACTATAAAGAAATACTATCAATTGAAATGACTCCTAATTACAAATTACATTGAGTTTACAAATTACAATTGTAATTTAATTACATAGGTACACATTTTCCAAAAATTATAAATTACTTTCATTTAATTTTATTACGTAATTTGAACTTGGTTACTATTAAGATAAAAATGATTTATAAACACTACATAAATACGTATCTAAATAGGAAACGGGTGAGATTTTCCATCAGTCCCAAAGTCCCAGATACGCAAAAATAACTGTCTCTCCTATTCCACTAATGTAAAATACAGTTGAAAACAATTGTATTGTATTGGGCACACCACAATTAAAAACAACTGTTTGACAGTTATTTTTCCTGTATATCTGGGACTGTGGGACTGTTACTTTGTTGTGTGTACATTTTCAGTAATTGCTTTTCAGCTTTGCTTTGCAACATTCAATAAGTGGAGTCACTTACAATTACAGTGTAGTGAAAAATTTGTCATTGTAGTACACAGTGTGTACTACACACTCATTTGAATTTGTCAGTCGCCAACACAGCCCAAACGTAAGGTTGATTGGTTTCTCGTATGGTATCGGCTAGACTGTACAAGTACTATCTCAAAACAGCACTGCATCAGCACACCGCATATAACCGACTATTGGGCCTATTTTATCCACCGTCCATAATCAAAATCAACAGGGACAGGGACCACGAAATTTCTTCTCAGGAAAGCTCAGCAGTTGAGCAGCAGCCTTCAGTGGTATTGGGCTTGGTCCTTGGTTCCGAGTCCAACATAACAATGGCGTTGTGATATCATCATCCGTTCTGTTAATTTAAATACTGTCTTATCGTCAAAACAAACCACCAACCTACTCAAAGCTATCTGCCGACAATTACTGACTATCCAAGAATTATATTCAGAGTTTGTAAACAATTTCATTGATATTGTTATCACTACATATACGGCAAGTTGGTTAAATAGGTGCAATTTGCCGTAATTATATTAATATAAATATAACGTAGGTCGGTCAGTGGCAATTTGCAATAGGGAAATTTGTGGTTTTAAAGTGTATATTATTTCCCCAATACATATAGTGTTTGTTAATTGTGGTTTAATTTGAGTCATCCTTCGTCATCACATTCATTGGCGCTTCGATTCGGAACCGAATGTAAAGGTACTTTTGCTCTAAATAATGTTTTTTGATAATCATTCAATGCTACTGTTTGGCTCCATCATCGGATTTGTGTTTACTTTTACCCATGCATAAGTATATATAATATAATAATAGCACATTGTGGATTAAAACACTGAATGTGCTAAAAGTGTGCCGAATAAAGTTATAAACTACATCAAAAAAGAAATTTAGAAAAATTATTCTAATACAAGTAGTAGTTGCCAAATTTTGACTGCTGCAGCAGTCAACTTTGACAGATGCATTTTGCTGTACCAGATAAGATATGGTAGGAGTAGGGTTTAAATGCTAAGGCTATACATTTTTTACAGGTTCTGGTTTTTAAATTGAATTGATATGACCCAAATGTACACACAAAGTTGGTTGATACAACACCACCTCTCTACTTGGTCATTACCAGACAAAAATTTCGAGTGCTAAAACATGAGTTTAGTAATAACACGGAACGTTTTGGTCTTATAGCCATTAAACTATTTATTAAGATTTAAGACCAAGAAAGATGCTAATTTTTTCTGGCAAAAACTGCAGCTCACTGTCATTTCATTAAAATGAGTTTCAATTAGAAACACACTGACTTCCTTATGAAATTCTTCAACGCGTCACGTATATTAATTTGATTGGTTATTTTCTTCATATCTTCACATCTAGTGGAATTGGATTTCCAAGCTTGACTAAAGAGGAAGAGTGGGTGTGTCCACCAAAGTGATGTCACACATTATGTGTAAGGAGTCAGATGTAGATGTAGGCATAGTGAGCTCCCGCTCTACCGCAAACAGGATCATTTCATTAATGGCAGTGGGCCGTTCATCCATGCCATTCATGCTCATTAAAATTGTTGCTTTGGTTAGGGCTGATTCACAAAATACGTAACGCAAATATTTCAGACTCCTCCCCGAAAACAAAAAATGGAAGGAGCTACATGTTAAAGGGGATATGATACAGTATCGGACTTTTTAGATGGTACGGTGCATTTACATTCCTTTAATTCGCGATAACTTTCGTTATACTTGGCCGATTTTAAAACTTTTTGTGTCATATGAAAGAGCATTAAATGGAG
>JABASC010002847.1:0-16028 GCA_019776185.1 Plutomurus gul
AAATCAACAGGAAAGGTTTGGTCCATCAAAAGGTGTCCATTACGGACGATATTGAGTACGAATTTGATCAGGAAGCTGGCATATGCGAAATGGAAAACTCGGACGAACATGTATTCGAGGAGAACCGCTCTTTCATAAGTCCAGTGCCCACTCCTGTCGTCATCAAAGATCCAAAATTAGACATGAAAAAAGTGAAAAGTCTTGAATTCAGAGAAGATCTGAATGAGGAAATAACTTTTGAAACGGAGCACATCGAATCTCCTCAGAAACTCGTGTGCAAACTACTCGAATCTTGCGAATCTATTAGGAAGCACTCTTTATTGGAAACAGACCTTGACAGAATGAGTGAAGCGGATGACAGAGCACCGAAACCCAAGAAAAGACATTCTTCCTCGGCGACAATGTGTAGACCCCCGGTCGCACCTCGAACTATTATCTCTGATGTAGTTATTCACAATTACCCTTTCACGAACGGTAAACGAGTCAGCTACACTGACGAAGGCATCCCAGTGTACCCGGAAGATTCTACTGATGAACTAGAGAGTGACGCCATTGTGGAGCCGCCAGAGCAATACGAGGGAGAAATAGATGACGAGTTGGATCCCGGAGAGATGATTGAACATCCGGATTACACAATTGATCCTGTAGAAGAATTCAGTGACGCACATAGTGCTGCTAAGGAGCTTGCAGAAAAAAATGAAGTCGCTGCTGCTGATATAGCAGTAGCAGTCACTAATGATTGTGATGATGATGTTGGTACACAGCAGCAAGTTTTGAACAGTCCCACGGAGAATATTGGTGCATTTTCTCCTTGCGCAATGGAGGAAGCGCGTGTGCAAGAGGAAATTGAAGTTGCACAGGAAAAGACAGAGATTCAATTTGCAGATGTAGAACTTCAATCAAAAATGGAATCTTCTGTTTCGATGCCGAAACACTTTCACATACCACAAAACGTGATCGGAGAATACAGTGAGACAAAGTTAGAGCCGTTGATAGAAGAAGATGTGATTCCTCCCGACACACCTTCTGACACGACGTCTATTACGCATTCAAAAGTTAGGAAAACGAAATCATTCTTAGAGGGGAAAACTGAGCGACCGATATTATTGAAGAGGTCATCGACGGAAAAGGTTAAGAAAAAGAAGGAGGACGGTGACGGTGATAATAATATACATTTTGACGAAATTGAAGTTCCGTATCTGTTACGTCGTCGGATCGATTTAGAAAATGCCCACGAGACACTTTCAAAGTCAAAGTCTTATGGAGGATACAGCGAGAGGACAAACTTTAAGAATAAGTTTATTTCTATGACCAATCTTCCCCCAATAAATAATTTCAGTTGGCAGGATGACAGTATTGTTACATTCGATCCTTTTAGCTCAGCGGTAAGATTATCCGAGAGGAAATGTAAGAGTTTGGAAAAGGAGAAATTCTGTAGCAACCTCTCTTTGGAATACTGTCAGATAGTTGCAAATGAACTTATTGGAGATATTATGGATAGCATACAGCATAAGATGAATACTACGAAAGAAGAAGAGCACAAAGTTTCGCATCTTGCGAGCACATCGAAAATGATGAGTCTGGATGAAGTGGACGATTTGCCGATCGAGTGGGAATGTAGTCTACATGATGAATTCATTCCTGAAGAAACGGAAGTGAGCCACAAACCCGATGTTTGCATTACTTTCAATCAGGAGCCACAGCCTGATGATTACTTTCAAGAGAATGCAGCTTTAGCCTCAGTTCATTCTGATAATGTATCGTCGACCGAGAGTCGACATAATATTGGAGGCAAAGAGAACTCAATTCCTGAAGAGGACTCTGTAGATGAGAATGAAGAGCAGGAAGACACCCTGTCTGAAGATATTCCAAAAGTAGCTTTTAAAGGGAGTGTTGAGGTGATACCTGAAGAAAATGAAGATGTTGAGGGAATGTCCGAGGAGAATGAAGATGACTTACATGCCGAAATTGAAAGATATTCTACCATCGAAAGTTATTGAAGAAATGAAAATAATTGCTGAAGAAATTCAAGACTTACCTGAAGTGAAAACAATTCCAGAAGAAATGAATACGATTCCTGAAGAAGTTGAAGACATTAGTACAGAAGAGCTGAAAACATTTCCCGAAGAAAGTGAAGAAAGCCCTTTAGCAGAAGACGTTCATGTTGAAGAAATTGAGGAGATTCCCCCAGATGATGTTATTCCTAAAGATATTCCCTTTGAAGAAATTATTGATGAAGAAACTGCCGTTGCTGAAATGCCTTCCGAAGAAATTGAAGAGACACCTCAAGTTGAAATTATTCCTGAAGAAATTCCTCCCGATGAGATTATTCCTGAAGAAACCGAAGAAATTCCTCCCGATGAGATTATTCCTGAAGAAACCAAAGAAATTCATCCCGATGAGATTATATTCGGGGAAACCACTTGCAGTGAAGTTGTTGTAGAAGATTATGAGGAAGAGCTCGTGGTAGAACCGATTGAACCTGACTATATCTCTGATGAGAGCAACGATGGAAACGAAGCTATAATTGCATTAAACGAAGAACGCAGAGCTTCTATGCTTGAAGAAGCTGCTGCTGCTGAACATGTAGGCGAAGATATTGCTGAAGGTAGAATTCAACGAGAAAATATTCTGGAGAAAGTGGAAGATTGTGTAGTGGGGGCAATTCCAGATGTAGTTCCTCGCAAACCTAAACCGCTTCCCGATGTTGAAGAAAGTCTCCCCAAAAGGGATTATACGCAAATGAAAACTGATGAAATAGAACCCCCATTACCCCCCAAACATTTACCCCTTGGAGAAGTTAAAAGTACTGTTGAAGAACGTGCAGGAACTAGCGAAGATGCTGGTAAAACAAACTTGGATGAAGAACCAAGAATTATTAACTACCGAAAAGGATCGATAGATGAGTATCCTCTCCCCCCACCCCCTCTAGATTCTGATTACGAGTATAACTGTGAGACCCCCCGTTATCCACCTCCAGATGGCTTTGATTTTTCGCGTCGAAATTCGACAGAGCGACGGCGTTCCTCAGATAGCAGCTTCGAAACAATACTAGAAAAGGATATTAAATCCAAGCGCTCCTTAACATTACAAAGGACCTTTTCAGTTCAAGACGAAGAAGTAATAATAAGACGGGGTAGCATAAACGAGGAACCTATTCCTGAGGAAATGGATGAGAAGCTTTCACCTGACGCAGAACCACCTGAACCACTGTACGATTTTGTAGTGTCTGAATGCAAGAGCATAACGGACACGATTTCGTCGGACAAGTCCAACAGTCCCCCTGAAATGATAGCGGCGATGAATTTCCGGACGCTAAGTCGAATAAGCGAAATGTCAGCCAGTTTAACGGAAGACAATTCCACAAATAATTTCCTTGAAAAAATTGAAAGTGGACTGAGAAGAAAATTGAAATCGAATTCCATATCTCCCATGGACTTTGAGTCGGCTCATTATCCTTACCTAAAGAAGAATCTGAGCGAAGAATGCGATATTAGTGGAACGGTAGAGGCACCTTTGGTAACTTTAACTAGTGAGTTGGCGGACAGCTCTGCGACGCTCAATGACCTGGAGGAAATATTTGATCAAGAGGTTGAGACGGAAAATGTTGAAAGTGTCGAAACACAAATATTACCTACACAAATGACTTCGGATGCGATAGTGATTGAGAACAACGACGATGAGTCTGATGACAATACGTTGGAAGGGAGAAAAAATAAAAGCGAAACACTTACGTCGACAACGGAAAACACTCGGAGACATCGCGTATGCATTCAGCTTAAAGTTGTCAGCGGACAAATTCTCTTTGACGAGGAAAATAAATCATAAAAGATAGTTTTTATTGTACGATTGTATAAAGCATTCGTCGTAGAGGGGAGATAGACCATAGACCTCAGGGGACTGTTGTTGTTGTAGACACTAGAATAATATTATAGAATAATAAGCAGCTATATATAGTACATTGTACATCTAACAACAAAAGCCTTTCAGTCTTCAGTCATTCACCACAAGTTCATATTTGAAATACACAGACAGTTAGGAGAACGTAAATGAAATATTATATAGTGGAGTCGTATATCCTGCAGGACCGAGGAGACTCTATTCCTCTGATCTTACCTACTACACACAGTCTTTGAAATCTATGGGTCTGATTTACTGATTACATATTACCTTCATATTTACCTGTACTGTTATTACCTTTTACCTGGAAAGACTTAAACACCAGCTTCCAACGGAGTAAACAATAATTAAAATTACAATACTTCCAATACTTTCATCCTATCCAATAACAATAACAATAATAGTACATATTAAAACTTTTGAAAGCATTAATTATTAATTAACTCACAAGAACCTGGATAAGATATTCATAAAAATTTCCCTCAACCATTATATTTCTTCGAATGAAGATTTCGCACACAGGGAGATTTTTTTTGCTTACACCGGACGATCCCTTTTGTCACTTTACTGTTCACTGTCACGTGAATATAAATAGTACATACATACAACTGATACAACTATAAACAATGAATGCATTGGATTAATAATATTACTAAGGATTTCAATATTACTGCATTTATGAACGGAAAAGGATTTTCAATACATACTATGTGTAGATCGGTTCAAACGGAAGGTAGAGTTATAACCGGGAAATTGCTTACTAATGCAATCTTAACAACTTTCATAATACTATACTATATAATAATGAGCCTCCTAAATTCCACAAAATACCAAAAATTTAAAAAATTTGACAACTGATCAAAAACTTTTGCAAATTAAAATGGCAAACGGATTTGTATAGTGTATTTATCATGGGAATCGTACGGTATAATGGATAGAGGCTCGTCATCTCATCATCACTGAGACGGAGAAATAAAAAAAATAAGTTGGGTAAGAAATTTTTAACATTCCGCTCTTTCGAGAGGGAGATGAAATTTTTGTTTTACCCAATTTAGAATTTCTCCCTCTCGGAAGCTCTTTTAGAAGAAATTCCGCTTTTATTGTCAAGCTCAATCATTCATTGTTTGTGCCAAATCCATTCAATAATAAAATTAACGTTACATTTCACGCTTCTCTCCTCCGAGCATTTATTGCATATCAGGTAAACACAATTCTTTCGCTTCGCTTTTAGTACAAGTAGCAATCTATGTACACAAACATGTAACAATATTTATATTAGAGTTATCTATAAAATTCTCCCATCGTCCCTTTTTACTTTTGTTTTGTTACAGTCGCAATTATAAAGATTAATAATAAGCGTGTATACATTCTGAAGGATGTGTGCAACACACGGATGCATAATGCAAATCGTGCGTACACTTATCTCTAGAAACGTTAATTTAATTTTATGTTAATTTTTACAGACGCAGATTGGTTCTACAGTTTGAGTAAGGAGTTGCTAAATACTCATCGCACATATGTATCAGATTTGCAAATTTCCAACAATGTCCTGTTCAGCATAAACAAAACATTACAGCTACAATTAGAAAAGCAAATAGAATCTGTTAAGAAAGAGCATTGGGAATTCAAACACGGAATCGAAATGCTCAATTCATTATATAAACATTTCAACAACTACAAAGACAAATACTCTTCTAATATCCTACACGTATTTAACAACTTTCAACAATTCTGCCAAGATGACAACTACAATTCTTATATCCCTCTCCATGCCATTCAACTCAAAACCATTCACAGAATCAACTATCTTGTCAATGATGTTCTCAAGCAAGGTTCGTCCTTACAAACTCATTATTATGATTATCCTTTTTATTCTTGTACGTACATATCTCTCTTTTCATTTTACCTTACTTTTTTTTACCACCAATGCGCAATGTACTTACGTATCAGCTAACACTTTTTTCTATCTTTCCTTTAAGAATGGCATAATAGTACACCTAGCACCTAATGGAAACTTACTAAATGCAGCACATTTTATTGCCTACGTACAATTGTTAACTGATTTATATGAACAACTCTTCACAATTGCTTTAAGGACAAAGGTAGGAAAGCTGAAGCTGACGTTTTCCTCGAATTGTATGTAAGAGTGCGGATAGCAGCACAGCACCCCATCATGTAGCATGTAGCCTATGTTCTGCTTTTAGAGGCTAAACTACAATTACAGACTACAGCAGAACAATTCATCATGTCGGTGGGTGTTTGGTTACATGTAGTAGTCAGCAACAAAAACCTCTTTCTGATTTTTATTTTATAAAAATAAAAATGCATTTAAATGTGCATTTTCATTCATTACTTTCCTATTTTTCTCTCTTTGCCCATAAAAATCGTATTATGTGTAATTGTTCGATTTTTCAAGTTTGTAATTATTCCTGCACATGATAAAAAAGCAGTTAAAAATTGTCTACAACAAAATGTGCGTAAAATAGAGGATACCACGCGTTTATGGCTGAATAGGATTTCTGTTCGTCTTATTATTGGGGCATGAAAAAAAGTGATAAAAATTTAATTCATTGTATTGCATTGTATTGTGACTGCTCTACCCATGCAAAGTGCACACTTCAGTATACCATATCGAACAAGAGATGAACATGAAAAGAGGCACTCGCTTCACCACCTCCTGATTTATGCAGTCAGGTCAGGCTAAATGAAGTCATTTATGACCCGTAACATGACTAGTCACCGTTATCATTTACTGATTACACCTCTTAAGAAGGCGTTTACAACAGATATTACAATAACATCCCAAATTAACTCGTTCATTTGGTAAATTGCCTTCTGATAGCAAAATGTTAAGAGAAAAAAATGTTACGATGCATTGAACTGCCTTAGATAAGTCATTAGTAGTGTAAAGCGTCAAAGATTACATGCATTCATTACACTATCATTCACTAATTGCACTTTATTGTATACCTTTTTATAACCAGATGGACAAAGTTAGCATCTCATTATTAATGCAAATGTAAACTACCAGTTATTGTCTAAATAGACCAAATGGTGAACCATTGTAATTGTGCATTGCATGAATGTTGACATTTTCTATTAGCGTTTCACTATTGTACATATGTAAGTGTGTATGTGCAGTGCATATCTTTCTGTAGGCCTTTTCGAGATTTCCTTTTCCTCAATATATAGTGCATTCCTGACATGAGATTATTCGTTTTCACATACATAAACATTTGGCTGAGCCAACTAACTCGTGTCATTCAAACGACGTTATACTATACTATCACTATAAAAAATGTAACACATTGATTGTGGGTATAATTAGTTATGCTGCCAAACTTGGATACGGACCCTCACATTAAGACCTTGTACAAAAAGCTAGAAGATGTGCTTCAACCTCTGAGTGAAGAATCGAAGATGTATTTGAAATATTTCGAGTCCATTGCTAAGCTCTATGAACTGAACAGGGAAATGGCTGGATTTCCTCTATTCTCATTTGTCAACGATAGTGAAATCGATGCTTGTAATAACAATAAGGAAATCTTGTCTAACTCGCCCGGTCCATTCTTACGACAAGGAATTTTACTGAAACTTAACAGAAAACGAGGGCTGCAAAATAGGATTTTCTTTCTAGTATGGTTTTTTTGTTTTATGTTTATTTCTCTAACGTATGTACCATTAACCCTTCCTTCCCATCGAACATTACACCAATTCAGGATTGATACTGGAAATTACCCCGTCCGTTCTCCCGACCTTGCGTCTTGTACTAACTTAAGTGCATACTAGTAATACATATATACGATATTACTAGCTTACTACTACAGTATGAACAGTCTACTTACTACCAATAAGCTGGTAATTTATATGCACGCCTCTAAGCTCTCTGTGGTGTGAGTAACGACACTCAGTCAGGATATTGCAACACTATGGGGAAATTCTAAATGCTTCTTGCATTGCAAGGATGTGATGGTGTAATCTAGTAGTGTCATCTTCAGTTGGCGTAATTCCGAGAAACCCTTTATTTTCATTTTCATTCTTAATATTCTTCTATACAGTTGTAGATACAGATACTTGGTAGATATACGAGAAAATGCGCATTCCATTCTCTTTACCGTTCTCCTTAGATGACCTTATTATTTTTAATTTCTTTTATTCAACCATGTGGTGCATATACGTACGTTCATTTGTCTACGTACATTTGACATAGAATGCTTTTAAATTCCTTGAAAACGCTATTCCATAAAAACCTTTCGTACAACATTTGGTTAGCCTGCCAAAGTGTGTACAATTAATGTCCATTACAGAAAATTCGAATCAGATCTTTGTTTACCTGAGATTTATCTTTTTTGTACTCATGGTACAGATTTTACACGCAGTTTTTATTTTGCTCCGACAATCCATAGAGGATGAGTTTCGCAGTTTTTACAAGCGAGCCTTTTTTTATTTAATACATATGTATTACTAACTTTTTGTTTCCGTCGTACTACATTAATCGCAATTAACATGTCAAAGTCAACTCTGAATGAAGTATTGAAGAAGCGGCCGGTTGCAAGTGAGCAATGCACATTTAGGAGTTACGACTTATCACTTAACCGACGCGATGTTCTTGCCGTCTGCTGTTTGGCCCTCTGTCTTTCTCAAATGTTGCTGTGGTTGACTGTAAAAAACTAAATAATGGAATTGTCATGAAACATTAGTTCCGGGACCATCTCAGTTACGGATCACGGATTAGCTCCAGTGCAGGATTTCGTCTGCACGGTTTGATCCCAACGAAGGATATGAAACTGCAAGATTCTCTATTGGACCATGGTATTCCCCATTCGTTTTCCATTGAAATCTACGATGAGAAATTACTCATTCTGGCTGCTTTCACTGAAAAGGTTAGCTTTATGAATCATGATCAGACCTCGGATATGTATGTAAACACATGTTTTTCTGTTTTTGTCTACTCTCTTCCACACTTCGGATATGCGTGTTTAGTGACAAAATAAGCGGATTCAGCCTATGTTAATTTCACATTTTTCACATATTTTGGATTTTTAGCACATGAAAAATGTGAAAATATATTTTCATATTTTGTCACTAAACACGCATATCCGAAGTGTGGAAGAGAGTAGACAACAACAGAAAAACATGCGTGTTTACATACATATCCGAGGTCTGAATGATCATTATTACGGATCACTCCACCATTTACTACTACTCGGTAATAATAAGCGTGCAAGGATAAAATGGGTTGTGATTGGCGTGAGGTACGTAGTTGGGATATAGCTACGAAAGTGCCTATTAGTATGGTTACCTACCTAGATTACTGCGTTTTAATCGTCTTAGTGCTTCATCCTATTGAATTCGCACCAATTATCCTTACACGCAAAGTTTAATAATTACCTCTTTCTTATGTGTTTTTGCTTTCATTTTCTAAAAATCAACATTGAAAAACTTCCTTGATCCCTCTAAGGACAAAAAAGTTTGGGTGGCTGACCTAGAATGGAGCATAAGTGAAAGTAAAGGGAACATCCCAAACATTAAAGGCTCCAGTGAGGAGATTCTTCAGCAACATACAGAGATCAACCACAATATCGTTGGCCACAGAAGTAATTCCACACTACACGTGTGCTGGCACCGAAGTAAGCGTATTTTTATTAACTACCTGCTAGTGTGCTGCGAAAGGAGTACTTTCATCTACACCCTTCCAGCTCTTTCTACCATAAGTATCCTTTTCAGGGTCTATATAAAAATTCATCAGCAAATGGTGCATTATAGTAAATCATACTTTGTTTCAGACATCTCCATTGACGTTCAACACTTAATTGATGCCAACCAGGTACTTAACACTCGCAAACTCACAACACACTTATTACTAAGTACTTATACATTATTCCACAATGTATTTACATACCTATATATACATATATATGTAGATACGTATTTTCCCATCGCCAACGCTCACCTGACTCTGACTGTTGTTGTGAGTGTTGTGACTAGCCTGTCGTCCTTTCTTAAATCCTCGTCGTCATTTCTTTATATGCGAGCCCTAATCTCTTATATGTATCATTATCACGTTTAGAAAACTATATAAATAATTATAGTAATTAGATGTAAAATGTATTTTCTACCTATAAACATGGACGTTATAGGTTGTAAAATCCCTCTGTTATATTCACACATTGTGTCGGAGAGTGAGCACAAATTGATTTTTCAATTGTTCAATACAAGGATGCTATTTTGCAAAGGGGATTAAAACAATTTGTACTGTAGCTTTGCAAAAGAAAGAAGTGGTTTGTTCATGGGAGGCGACATTCATGTCTTGTTTATGTTTGCACAGCTCTATTCAGGCATTGTTTATTTCATGCATTGAAAACAACACGGTATTTCCGTTGCAAGGACTGTGTTCAGTTTTTCTTCTTGCCACTCACTCAGAACAGTAGTCGCGAGACTTGACTTGTTTTCCTTCCCTTAGTTAGTATCTTAAATGAAACGATGTTTTGAGAGTTTTTCGTTTAATTTCTCTTACTTTTATACATTGTTCGCAATCAGTGCAATTTGAGCGGATACCTATTGCGAAAGTTCAAGAATTCTGGTGGCTGGCAAAGGCTATTTTGTGTCTTTACCAACATATGTCTCTTTTTCTACAAGAGCCATGCTGATTCCACTGCTTTAGCTTCGGTAATTTAGCAATAAATTTATAAACTAATTCAAGTTGAAACCTTATTTTAAAACATTTTTCAAATTTTGTTCATAATTTTGTTCAAAGTTGCCGTTACTTGGGTATAACGTGGAATACCCCAATAAGCAGGATAATATCAACAAAGATAACACCTTTAAGCTCGCGTTCAAGGCTCATGTCTACTACTTTAGGTGTGAAAATTACTTTGCTTTTAACAGGTGGGTTCTCGTTCTCTCTCATTATTGTATTTAGTATTTTTAACATAGTTTTCAGGTTCGTCTAAGGCCAACCCTGCGACAACGCTGTTATTACACGAAAATGTACATATATATATGAGCGTGTCATTGATTCCTATTACTTGTTAGTACAGCTAATGATATAGTGGTTTTATGTGTGTTCTGCATTACAAACCGTTTAGAGCTTACCTACAATTCTCACTCAAACTGTGTCCCACCAGCTGTTCGTACATGATAATGGCAAAATATGTATCTGATTCCACATCAAAGTGGACTTGAGATTTGGGTTTAGGTACAATCAGGTTTATGGGATTTTTCTCTTTATACGTATTAAGTGTTTATGGGATGAGACGTGCTTACTGATTCTCATTGGATGCACTCGTCCGACAAATTCTGTTAAACACATGAAACCAATTCGATTTTCAACCTCAACGCAGCTTAAATACCATGTCTATGTATTACTATTGGTCGTGTGTATTAACGTTTGCACACACATTCAGAATTTTAAACGCTTGCTATACACAGCGCGGTATGCATGGGAATGTTCATGCCATACCATAGCAGACATACTCACATGTAGTGTGCAACAGACAGATGCTGTCGTTGATAGTGAAATACAGTAGCCCGTAGCCCATCGCTAATTGTGATGATGGGACTGTGTCATGTCGTTGTGACTGGATACATAATTTGAGAGTCGTGTCCTACTGATGCGTTCATGTTTTGCTCGTGCACCGTACGTACGTATACATTGCACATGTAAAGAAAATAAGTATTCTGTTGTACAACGTGGGTGTATCGGGCTTCTGATTTCAATATTAACCTTATTATATGTCGCTTTATGTGAGAGTGTGATTTAAGTTTCTAACCCAAGTTAATAACCATAATAAATCATCGCATCCATCCCAAATGCACAATTGCATCTTATCGCGTCGAGACGAGACCACAGGCTTTGAGTACTTGCACACGGAGATTGGTGAGTACAGGCTCGTCGACCGTACAATAAAAGATTGGAAAACTGATTATCATAACAATATCTGTAATCTTCAGTGTCTGTGCATTCACTGCCAATGGAAAGAGTGGCAACGGCAACGTATGTCCACATCACTTTAAATTTTGATAGAACTAATTATCTGTTCTTAGAGCACATTAAATTGCATGCTTTGCTTTATTGTATGTAAACATGGATGTGTTCTAGAGTTGTCTCTTGAGTTGTGTTGTGTTACGATATATGTACAACCTGCATACTAAAACAACAATAACTGATTGCGAGATTGATGGCTGCGCGGTTTACACTACAAGTGTGGTCTGTTAGGCAGTACCAATATATGAAATAATACAACTAAAGGCAGATTGGAGGTAAAAATACACACTTGTAGTGCTCTCCTGTTCCACATTATCCGCATACAAGTATACAATTTAATGGGGTGATAGGAGAGGCGATCTCTGTATGTTATATTATAGTCATTGTAATACTGTGTGATTAGAAGGTGGACTATCGACGGTAATTGCTGCTAAGAGTAAAATTGTGTTTATTTATAGCAAACTTTAGTGTTTCTACCTGTAAGGTAAACGGTCTTACTTTTACGTAACGATTTTTTTTAGAATGTAAACATTATTTTCACGTTTCTCTATAAAGTGTGCATGTGTATTCTTTAAATAGATGGTCTCACAGGTCGTTAGTAGTTCCTCTGTGTATAATGTAAAAATACATTTATCGGAGCTACTACTACCTCGCTATGTAATTCTAGTATCGTAGCATGTAAGCTAAGTATTAGCAAATAGAAAATAGAAAGGGGGATTTGTATTGTAAGTCAGCTATAGATAAAACCTTCTTACGTGTGTATTCGTTAATTATGTCGTTTCATTATTTCCTTTCTCCGATATAACAAGCTATTAAAAGGGGATTTCTATTAAATTGTCTACCTCGTCTACGTCTGCGTGAGTCTGATTCGACTCGGAAGATTTTATTAGTGACTATATTAGATTTGTAGAATTTATTTTAATGTAAAGGTTAATGTTTTATAACTAATATTTTAATTAATGTGTTAACTGATTTGTATTCTGTACAGATGGCTTCGTATCCTTCAAAAGGCCACAACAACTTGAAAATAAAAGCGGAACTACTTTTTTCTACTATTTATTACAATAATTCGACGATTTTTCCTTGTTTGTTGGCTGATTTACATAATTTTTGTCTAATTTCCATAAAGCATCTTCAATAAGCATAGCGTCTGCATTTCCTTCAGGATGCCTTCCTGAGCCCATCTCAAGTCCATCCCGCAAAACTGACTAGAAAGGAGAACGGCATTTATGCTCATGTAGACATATTATAGCTTGTAAGTATGTAAATGGCAGCTGTCGAGGAGTAAAGATTGACATTAATAAAAAGGTCGACTGACTCACGAAGATCAGAAAGATGACGCAAATAATGGCCTCTTGCATTCGTATTTGTTTCTATATTGCATCTGTATGGTGTGGTGGTGGCATAAATCTTCTTTGTGGACGTTTGCATCGCATCGTGGACCTGACCTTTTCAATTTCATCCATCCATCCACAAAAAGTACACAATTACTGCAATTTATTATCACCAATATCTATGGTGAAAAACTGTCAGCTGAAAAAAATATATTATCTAGCACTAATATGAGCGAGACGAAGGGGAGAGCGTGGAGATGACACGTACACGGACTGCACATCTCTCTCTCTCTGAACGAGAAGAGAGGAAGATCCAAGGTGGATGGGAAGCACCAACGGAAATTAAAAAGCAATACGAATACATAGGACGAATGTGATGGAGCGAGACGAGCCTAAATCAAAAGTGGGGAACAGGTTTAACGTGCGAAATTAGTTAGTAGACTTGTAGGTCACAAGTAACGAAAATTGAACGAAACGTGAAATTGAAATCGAACAATACACAGCAATACTGTGTCCGAACCAAAAGCGAAAATGTCTAAAAACAAAGAACATTGTGGAAACATTATGTCATTTCCTATTTCTTTGCAGAAAAGGTCAAATATCTTCAATGACCTTTTAAAAAGAGTAAAAGTACTTTATCTATTGATGTCAAGTCCTTCCGTTAAATGGCATACTAACTGAAATGAAACTCTACTACGAACCTACCCCCATCATGCTCAATCATACTACTATTATTTGCTGACGACCAAACTGTACACTTTCTTATAGCAACAAATCTTTTCCTCATTATAAATCCTTACCTTCATCCCATAAGCCTCTGCATAAATAAGTACATATTGTGCACTACTCGTATAGGTAATTCGATGCGAGAGAGAATCACGTAGCCTAACCTTTGATACACACTCACACACACACTTTAACTGACGGATCCACATCTCAATATTCTGCACTGCATAGTACATACCAAACCAGCTACTTACTACAGATTACTACGAACGATCAACAACCATAATAATAATATTGCTATAATACACGTTGTTGTATTGCAAGTAATGATTTGTTCGCACAGGTGAAACGAATACTTACTTGCATTAATACAAGTCACTGCAGCGAGACGAGTCTTTGTTTTTCTGACCGACACACTAAAAATTACCTGTAGGTAGTAGGAGATATGTTGTACTCTGTGTGGTGCAGGGAGTGTAGCTCTACGGCTAGTAAGTAGTAGTAGTAGTAGTAGTAGGTATACCTGTAGTAGTGTGCATGTGCATGTAAATAGTGTGCTGTGCTAGCGAATAGTTAGTAAGTACTACAGGTATGATGATAAATTCTTTGACTGATAATGAGTGTGTATAAAGTAGGATAGTAGTTACATACTCACAGCGACTTAATATAAAGGCAAAACGTACGAAAGCTTTCACGATCAGTTTCACCCAAGACAGACGCACACACACAACCACTTCACGTGCCAAATATTTATTTAAGGTCAGTACTTCTACTTATTCTTATTCTTCTTCTTACTCTTGTTTTTATTTTATTCTCCTACCATTAGTACTTTTACTACCACTTTTCGTTTTCGAATGTACACGCATTATTTCTATCGGTGTATTTGTGTAGTGAAAATTTGGCAATTTTTATTAACAAGTTGTAACTAAAATCCAGGCAGATTCCGAAGATAAAAGGTAAGCGAAGATCTTTTTTACGGGTTGTCAGTATATAAATACTAGTCTTTGTTCTTCCTAAGAGGAACGGTCTCATTTCACTGAAAAGCGGCAATTTTTTAAAAATCCCAAAACAGAATAAAATATAATATCTCGCAGCTTCTGAAAACTTTCTTATATTTATTGGATTATTGACAAGTATGACGAGCTGAGAATCAAAGTGATAATTCATCTCTCGACTCGTTCTTTTTGTAGTAGTAGAAGTTGTTGTTGTTGTTGTCGAGAAAGTGTATAAACTATAAACAGTAATTCCGCTTGCGGGATAATCGAACAAGTCAACTAATAGACTACTTGTACAACTTGTCAAAATTGAAAGTTAATTTCCATTTCGTTAATTGCTAATGAAGTAGGTATTGTTCTCATGTCTCCTCACTCTGCCACTCTCAGCCTTGTCAATAGCACCATACATTAAACTTTATTAGCAAGCAATTAATTAAACGTCGAGAGGCGAATCGACTGACTGCAGAGTGCAAGCGAATCAATGATCTGAGAATACACATGAACAATTTCCCCGAGCTGTAAGAATAATAATGACAAAAGAAAAACTATAAGTATAGGAGATAAGTCATTTGATGGTGGATGGTGACTCGTCGGTAAAATGTTGGACGAGGGGGACAGGGACAGGACACGACTTGCCAATTCCATCTCGCATCATCAATGCAGTCAAATTAAATCAGATATTAAATTGAAAGACTCTAATTGGGGCACAGTAAGAACAACTAGAAAGTAAATTCTTTATCCTATAGTGCAGGAACGTTGTTGAGGGGAGAACGAGAAAGTTTAATTGCTTAACCCAAATCTATTTTTATATCTTCACTCCCCAGTCACATCACAACTGTCACTTTTACTCATTCATTTGCATACATTCATTTTCTTCATTGCTACTACACTTCACTTCTTATATATTGCAAATGCTAATACTTTTCTACTATAGAACACACACACACACAGTAACGGACTCTCCTCTGTATTATTATTATTATTGAACATAATAATAAGTTGATGACATTTTTTTTTTCTTTGGCAATGTTCAGCTGCTCTCTTCTTCTGTTTGTCTTATCTGTACTTTCTTTTCTAAATGTATACACA
>JABASC010002848.1:0-16026 GCA_019776185.1 Plutomurus gul
CCCCCCCCCCCCCCCCCCCAATTATAAAAAATGGCACCAATTTTGAATTTGTTGTAGGTAATTTATGTAGCATTTTGATTATATGTGACATGCCCTAATTGTCACTGTCACCGACTGTGTGCTCTGCCTGTATAAAGTACATGGAGGAAACGAAATGTGGTGGGAATTGCCACTGGAATTGGACTTTTTCCCACATCCGCTTTTTACTTTTATCTGAAGTACCAACAACATTATAAAGGTTGATGGAAGATATGCTATAGCATCCAACCTTTACGTAATCCGATGATGATTAAAGATCCCATCTAATAATATGATTGAAGTTTAGACAATCACACCACCATTAATTAATTAACTGTCAGTCCTTCAGTTTCATTCACTGGAACGAGGGTTTCATATTCATTTCCAATAAACATTCTCTTGTTGATACATTAATATTAGACTTTATTCTTATTACTATTATTACACAATGTTGTCTTTTAAATATTTCCTTGTATTGTTTCTATTTATTGGGAGGACAATTTCTCAGGGAGAATTTGATTGCCCAAACACATGCAAGTAATTTTATAGATGACATCCAAATTAATTATCAAGTATAAGCATCGTCTTATAATGAAATATATAAAATAGATTTTAGAGATTTTCCACCAAGTTTTATTGAATGTATTTAATATTGGCTAATTTAAGAATGGAAATCGTGGAGACGATACCGGATGGAATGGAGAATATTCCCCACATTTCAACATACGACAGTTGGAAAGAGTTGATCGACAGTGCGACGGAGACAATCGAAATTGCTGCCTATTACTTCACACTACAAGCTCATTATGAATATGACCACCCAACAGCAATCCAGGTGGCAAAAACGAATTATTGGAATTTTTCAAAAATTTGCATCACGGTGGTTTTGGGACTTCTTTTGTTATTATTGTTATAAAACTGTGCGCAGGGCAAGCAAATATACGAAAGTCTTCTGGAAGCAGGAACGAATCGAAATATTAGCATCAAGATTGCCAAGAATATTGACTCAAACAGTTTTCCGAACCATGACACTGCCGATTTAGTGAAGGCCAACGCAGCGGAGGTGAAAAAGTTTTTGATATTCCAAATATTTCCGATGATACGGGGAATTGAAATATTTTGATCCCGGGACATAATTGGTTTTTTTAAATAAATTAATTAATTGAATTAGCAGAGTCATTATAAATATTTAGTAAAAATTTCTTTTTTCTTGTTCCCCATTTTATCATTCAGAAAGTACAATAGGGAACAAAAAGGGTATGTCTTTTTCTTTAAAAAAATTGAATTAGCAAAAATAGTCTGCGTATTTAAAATGGAATACCTGTTAAGTACTGAAACAGCAAAAGGGGTTAAAAATACGTTATTTGATCCCTTGGAAAGGTAAAAAAGGGAAAAAATCATTGCTTTTTTGCTCTGAGTTCCCTGTAATAAATGATGAAGTCCAGTTGTCAAATCTTAATTTTATGTGAATATACAGGTGAGAGATGTTAATTTCACGCGGTTGATAGGAGCCGGAGTTCTTCACACAAAAATGATGATTGTCGACCGGAAACATGCTTACCTTGGAAGCTCAAATTTTGACTGGAGAGCTCTTACACAGGTACCATTGATGCTATTTGAATATTATTGATAGAGAACCTCACAAAAATTGCAATTTTTAATTTCTCAGGAAAATGTCCAAAAAAATTTAACCTACCATCATTTCAAACAGTAGTCAGTGTATATATAGTCACTTAGCTTTGTTGATATTCTAGATGGACAAAAATAATTTCACTCAATAGTTAAATGATAAAGTGAAGCCAAAATTTTTAAACCATTTATTATTACATTCTATTATTGAACAACATTAAGGTGAAAGAAATTGGAATAACGGGAAAAAATTGTTCTTGCTTGGCAGCGGATTTAGGCAAAACTTTTGACGTAAGTTGTGCTGATTTTATTTAAAAATATCATAACGAAAAAATTGATCTCACTGAATTTTTCTTTGAACAAAATTTCGCCTTTCCAAATATCGAAGATTGATTAAGAAATTTTGTTGAATAATATATTTTTCAGGTGTACTGGGCACTGGGTCTTGCGAACAGCACAATTCCTCCGATGGGATGGGACGCAAGTTTCGAATCTCCATTTAACCAATTCAATCCCATGAAAGTGAATTACAGTGGAATTGAATACGAGTCATACGTTTCGGTAAATATTAAATCGAAAAGCGGGAGTTGTGGTGTTTTATTTTTTAATTTTTTTAATACGTACCGTATTACCCCACGGACGTACTGACACCGAGCCAGGCACATCTCTAGTACACTAGCGGACACTCCTAAAAACCCGACATTGTCCTGGCTCCAGGCGGTGATCGAACTCAGAATTCGACAGTGGGTGTGGAAGCATACTACCACAGAGCCACAGCTGCTAATTGTATTTTATAAACATTTAAAATTTTCAGAGCGCTCCTCCCCAATTTTGTCCGACTAACCGAACATCGGATATTGACGCAATATACGATGTGATAGACAAAGCTGAGGAATTCATTCACATTGCTGTCATGGACTATTTTCCTCTTATAATGTTTGATGGACCTCTCCGGTAAGTCATGCATTATTTAAAATTAATAATCTGGCAACGCTCATCTCATTTCAAAGTCATTCTCTATGAGACAGTGAGGGTTACGTTTGCATAATTGCACAATATAAAAGTTACGCACAGCAACTTTTACAAGTTATGTTCAAGTGTCTGTTTAACGTGTGGTGATCCAAGTCGACTAAACATATATATAAAACTTTAAATAATTGCATGCGGGCGCGTATTCACAAATGAAATTAGGGAGGGCAACCTATAGCCTGTAGTCTACCAATGTGGGAAATAAAAAGCTTAAGCTTATATTATCGTGGATGGGGTGAGGGGTGAAACCCAACCCAAGCTCCCCTTTAAATACGTCCCTGATTTTATGTTTGCATTTCTATTGTCGACAGATATTGGCCGGACTTGGACAACAAATTAAGAGACGCCTCCTTCAGAAATATTAAAGTGAAGCTGCTGATGGCGAAATGGGATAACACGAGAACGTCCGCGGAAAATTTCTTGCGATCTTTGCAAAGCATCAATGGTTCCTACACAAATATTGATCTACAAGTGGTCTGTCTACACTTTTTCACTGTCTGATTTCACAAGTTTCGATAAAATTTATTCCCCATTGTTACTAATGTTTCAATGCTTTTCGCTAGAAAATGTTCCTCGTACCTTCGACCGCCAACCAAGCGGAAATTCCTTTCGCTCGAGTGAACCACAATAAATACGTCGTAACAGAAAAAACAGCTTACTTTGGTAATACAATACAACTCTGGAATCAAATCGATAAAAAAGTTGCAGCTTTTAATTCGAAATATGTTTTGTAGGAACCTCTAATTGGTCTGGAGACTACTTTATATCTTCGGGAGGAGTCGCAGTTGTGGTAACTCCAAAAGCACCTGCAGCCACTGACAACGATATACGAACGGAGCTGGCCAAAATTTTTGAAAGAGATTGGAATTCCGAAAATGCGAAAACCATTGACGAGATTTATCCACCAGCTGGACAGGGAAATTCCTCCGATAATTTGAAAAACAGTTGTCTATTTTTACTAACAATGTTTTTTGCACTGTCAATATTATTTTAGTGTTTAGAATACGGAAATGATAAAATCGAAAGAATGATATCACATCCATTTTAAAAGTATTTCTAGCAACTATAGTTTATGACTTTCATATGAAGAACTATATTATTCAACCTGCCCTAAGACCTGCGTTAACATTGGAAAACCCACCCCTTGATCCGCGCCTGGACAAAATATATAATAAAACTCTCCGTTTTATTTTCAGTTGTTCAAAATATTTTTTGTTGTGTGTGCAAGCAACGACACAAAGGTTACAATTTTGGTAGGATTGAAATTGAGAAGTAGTAGAACACAATATCATTAATTGCTAAACCAATATTATAGACACATAATTATAATAACAAAGTAGCAACGCAAACCTTATACATGAAATGTATTGCTTCAACTTTACACGGATAATATTTGCAAAATTCCAAAATAAGGCAAAATTACTTTTCATGCTTGCTCAAAGAATACATAATACCTACAACTCGAACTGTTCTTACTATTCGCCTAATTGTGGGTCAGACCACAATTAGGTCTTAAAACTTTCCTTTGTTCAAGTTCCTTTATTCCGAATAAACAGCTTATGAAAATATAAAACCACATGGAGTAACTTCACAAATGGAAACATGCTTTTGTAAACTTTTCGTTTAATCAAAATGAACTTTTTGTTTACAATTGTATACAATTTGCAAGATAGGAACTACCTTTGTAATAATTACGTGATGCATTACAGAAACTTTTAAATTGTAGACCACACGGTTAATCTCATTCAAACTTGTGAAATTAGTACATGGAATTATTTAATTTCCCCTTCTGGGAGAATATTTTTTAAATTATTTCAAACACTCTTATAGCACTTGGAATCAATGTCGACAGCGTACGCGAAATTGCAGGTAATCAAGTCTTCATCGTAGATGGTGCCAGGTCCACATTGGAATTCGTACTTGTACAACTTGCCCCCTTTGATAAATCGAACGCACCTAATGAACATATCACACTCGTAAGGATGCGGATGAAAACCCTCCGAAACACAATCATATTCGCCTAATTTCCAATAATAATCATAAAATCAATATCAACCTTATTATTCAATAAATTCTATTGGGAAAAAAATTCGAAACTTACAATTTGTTGTGTTCAGTGTGAAAATCAATAGAAATATACCAAAGGTTCTATACAATTTGCCTGTGGACATTATGCGACGTGGAAAATGAGGAACTCTGACTAGGAATTCTTTCTCCTTTTATATATCAGCAGATGAAGATTCAACCCAAAATATACCAAGCGCAAGGCTTCATCACATGAATAGAATGTGCTTTTTTCCAACGAAATGCAAGAAAATACATCGGAAACACCTACAACGCAATAGATAAAAAGTAAATACAATTTTAATCCAAAGAATAAATTTAGTAAGGAGCTATTAGATTATAAATGTCTAGGGTGGTGCATTCATATGGATAGAATCATTTTAATGCAGGTTATAATATTATTTTTATTTCTGAGCGTGACCAGCGAGCAGATAGAAGATTTGATGTTATAATAGATGAAGATGAGAGTAGTGAAGACTCCCTTGTCACAATTGTAGATGAAATGGACATAGTGGAAATTAAAGCGCAAATTAGTGCCCGCCCTTGTCTCAAAAAAATCGTAAGTCACAGCGGAAACCTTCTTATGAATTTAATACTCAGACTCTTCTCTTCTTTTTTTTGGTAATCTTGTGTTTTCATGTGAAAATTGTCCTTCTGGCTCTTGGAACAACTTGACTTCATGGTGCACCATGTCGAATTAAATGCGACCACTGTGGAAAAAGAAAAAGTGCATTTACAATTAATAAAGGTGTGGACCGAAACGACGGAATGAATGGATGGATGCAATGGATGCGAGGAAAAGATTGCAAAAAGACATTAAATTTGCTCTTAATCTCTTTCTGTTGTATTCGAGGATGGGAATGGCTACTTATATAAATACGTGTCTACATAATACTTACGATAATAAAGAACTTTTGCGCTCTGTGTTCTTAAGGTACATTTAAATCAGGGTCGTATATAGAGGGCATCGTAGGAAGGGATCAGGTTAATGCTTTAACTTCGTGCCTTTCCACATATTATTCTGTATATATGCTTTTACGATGTTTTAGTTTTTGGATGGGGGAGGGGGTGTGATTTCCCCAAATTACTGAACTGATACTTATACAGTTAAAACAATTCTATGATGCAGAGTACCTAAAATATCCTGCAGTGCTGTGTGGATGCGGATTGTTGTAGCTTGTAGGGCTACATATATATTGATTGATATTGTACTGCAGGATATACACAATCTGTGTATCTTTTTTAATGAAGATTTTTGCAGATAATTAGTAACAAGAGATTTTGTGTGCATTGTTTGTTTTGTGCCACCACAACCACGTCAACCACCATAGTGGCTATTAACACCCAGTAAGTGAATAATGATCGTGATCATAGATGTTACAAAGATTAGTAATGCGAAGTATCCAATTTCAAGTTTTGGTTAAAATACAAATTATCGCGTGTGAGCTAATCTTTATGGAAAAAGAGTTCGAATTTCGGTGTGGATTTTACTTCAAGCTGGACATAGAAAATTTTCACTTTTTCTAAGTTTTTTTTGTGATTTTTTTTCTAAATTTGTTTTAAAACTATTTCTAAGTCACTTTTTGGGAAAAATTTTCAAAAAATAATTTTTTGAAAGTAATTTTTCCATAGATTTGTCTACAAAAAATTCTACGTCACTTAAAAAAACTTCCAAGTCTTTTTTCAATTTTTTCCCCGTCTTTTTTCTTCAAAATTTCTTACAGGGAGTCTGTTTATTTACCGTTAGCTTAGTCGAAATTATTGCCCAATGGTGGGTTAGATCTATTAGCTAAAGGGAATTTGAATTTTTTAAGACAAATCTAGGAAAAAATGAAAAAAATCACGAAGAAAAAAACTTAAGATTTCCTCCTCGAACCAAAGAAGAAATACATAACTGACCCGAACTCCGAAAATTTGTGCAGCCTGATAAAAGTAAAATCCACCCAAAATCTCGTATCATGTATAGACTCAACCACAGGTGACAGGAATTCAACCTGCCCCCGGTCTCCTCACGCCTCCCACACCAGTCACAGGGTTTCGTAAATCACACAAAATTCCCATCACAGTGTGATTAAATGGGAATAAACGGGATTAATGTGATTAAATGGGGTTGGTATGGTCTATTTATGCACTAGTTACGTATTTACATTATTGAATACTAATGTAAATGCTATCTATCCGAAGTTACACAATTTTACTTTTTATTATGAAAATAATAAATGTCCAAAATTTTATACGGAAACTATAACATTTTTGCAAGCAACTTTGTTGATCATTACGTCAGTACTTAAATAAATATATTTTCGTTTTACTATTTAAATATTAAGTATGTAAACCCGTATAATCCTCAAAGTGCTATACAATTTCATCTAGAATAGGGTGTGTAATTAGTCTTCAGTCTTTATAATTCGTCAAAACGTGTAGATTTAAGGATTTTTGGCATTGATCACATTGATCACATTAATCAAAAAACATGCCTTCTGTGATTAACCTTTTGATCACATTTAATCGCAGTAATTAATTACACTGTGATAACCACACCGAAACGCTGACAGTCAGAGTTAAAAACTTTGTAGTCATTATTAATGCGCAGTATTTCTTCATTTAAACGCCCGCAAGCGTTTACAGCTCGTACCCTGCCTTTAATAGAGGAAATACGGTAATCCAAAGTTGATTCCAATTACTAAATTGTGAGCGAAATAAAATAAGTCATAGCAATATATGAGTTCCGTTAGTATTGGGTTTAGCTGTTGCACAAAATCCATGATTTATGGATAATGGATATAGTCTAAATTAGGAAATGTTCAAAGCTTCAGCATAAACGTGGGGGGTAGCGGGCTTTGATCGGAAATTGTAAAAGATGATTGTTCGGAAAGGATTTTATAATTGAACCGGGGCATAATGACTACTAATTGAATTTTTTTGAGTTTTAAGAATTCAAAAAATTTATACAATACAGGAAATTAGCTTTTTAAAAAGTAGAAATGGAATTGAAAATAATTATTTTTAAGGAATGTAATTGGAGCACACAAACATACAAAAAGTATTCTACTTGTAGCAGTGGGGCGTTTTGATGCATGTGAGAAGGTATTTACACTGTGCTAAATTTGAACGAGATAATATTCGAGTAGAAAGTCGGTCAGACATCAGAAAGAAAAAGAAAGAAAATTAGCTAGGAGCAATATTTTTATTACGAAAATATTTCTTATGTATTCATTAAAATTCGATAAAATTTCGAGTGATTTAGTTAACCGTAATTTACCAAGTATAATTAATTCAGAATGTTTTGAATGCTTGTCGTGGTCGTGATAGTTCATCATTGTGATTATTTATTAATTAATATTTTCGAAAGTTTATTAACTATTAATACATTTTCAATCGACCAGATCACTTAAATTTTAAACTAAAAATACGAGTTTAGAAATGGAAATAAACCAAAGTGTAAATTGCTCCTATTGCTGCACAGTATTCGCGGATAGTAAAGATTCCTTACAGCGGTGTTCTCAAAAGAATTTTGAAATCTACATTAAATATTTAGGTTCAGTATTTCAAAGTCCAAGCTCGAATTTCGAAGGCGAGCTCAATCTGCCCTTGTTGTGTTCAAATTGTTTTGAGGCTTCAGAAAATTTGACGAAGATTAGTCACGACTTGGAACTTCTTCAGCAGAAACTGAACGAGGCTGTCAAATCGTTTGCCAAATATATCGTTGTTTGTCGTAAATCAGTGGGTGTAATAGACCCTCAAGTGGAATGGGTGGAACAATTCGACGGCTGTTGGAAGGTGGAAGACCACGATTTGGGAAATCATTTTCTATTGTCATCCGGCGGCGATATGGATTGCTTGCCGACGATGGGGACAAATGACAAAGAGTATGAAGACAACTATAGATACTATGGACATATGGAAAATGTATCCCAGTATGTATGAAAATATTTTCTTTCTAATGTCTAAATACACTTTGCGCTGTGGTTAAAATAAATATTGTAAACTACTTGACATTAATAATTATTCGTTATAAATTATCTCCAGGACTGGAATGCATTCAAGTGACAATTTCTTGACTGAAGGCCCGATGTTAACTGACATCCTAACTAACTTCTTAGATGTCGATATCCAAGAAACGATTCCGGTTATTCCACCGAAAATTAAACTTCCAAAGAAGAAGTTGAGTGAGTGTTCTCTTTCGGTTTTCATCTTATTTTTGCATTATATGTATTCATATAGAATAAGGTTGCTTTTCTGAAAAGCAAACCTTATTCTATGCATTATGTATATTTTATTTGCTTTTGACACAACTTTTCAAATATTTTTTTCACCTCTATATTATATTCATGTTTAATAAATTGAAGATGTTAATGTTATGAATTGCTTGTGTTTACAGGTTACACTACGATGACACCAGACCCCCTTGATCCAGCAAAATCCGTCATCAAGGCGGATCTCCTTGTTATAGTCGAACGTAGGAAAACATGTTGATACACTAATTGACAGATACTTCATATTTACATATTTGAAATCCATTTGTGAATTACTAACTAAAATATATATTCACAGTCAAAAATATCTGCTCATTTTAAAATAATTTCATTTTCTTTAAAGGACTGCATCTAGACATCAAAGGTAAGCCAACAGGTCTTCACTTTTGGCCGCCACATATCCAAAGGATTCGTCCAAAACTGAAGAAAAAACGCATACGGAATCGCGCCAAAACCAACAATTTGTCTCGTAATGCTGCTAAGCCCAAAACACCAATTCCACCAACCGTCCATATCATTCACAACAAAGTTGCTGCTAGTATAAAGCAGAATGGTGTTGGCCTGAAGGAACACTCGACCAGTCATTCTCCGGACAAATATCGTTTCAAATGTGATTGGGATGGTTGTAATTACGTGTGTGATCAACAATGTAGGATGGTACGCCACCGAAGAGTGCACACGGGAGAGAAACCATTCAGTTGTGCGAAATGTGGACTCAAATTCTCAAGATCCGATTATCTGCACACACATGTGAAGACTCACCCCTCATAAACACAATAATTCGTCGCTCATATTTAATTTAAATTATTCGTGAAACAATGTTTTATATTTGTATGTAGTGTTAAAATGTTGCTTGTGTGTGCTCACAAGTTTACATTTTTTCGTTTTAAAGTAATTAAGTAAAGCATTGTGATTGGGACTCACAATTTGTGAGTTTACAAAATGAAGATTATCCAGCAATTATTGTTGTTTTTGCATTCGTGCGATCTTGCCATGTGTTCTAACGGTATACAAAAACTTTGGTGTGACGTGTCTTTGAACATCACGTGTGTGTGATCCTACGGGGTCATTGTTGGGAAGTATCGTTTTTCTAAGCTCCCGTAAGAATTTGTACATAATTCTTACAATTAGTATTTATGATTATTGTGTTGTGAAGAAAATCGTCCAAGCCTCAGTTCTATGAAGTTCATCGATCACTGTAATCCTAGGAAAAGAGTATGTAAAAAATAATTGCGGTTCACAGGAAAGTAACCATTATTTTTTTGACCCACTTCCGCTGTCTTTATTTCTTGTTATCAATGCAGAGATCCAATGACCACGAAGCAACTAAATATTTGTCATAATAATTCGTTCAGTAATAAATTATAATATTTTAAATTCGTAGTAGCGACTGACGACTGTATGACATATAGTTAACCGCAAATACCAGGGGGAAATCACTTTTATTTAATGACAACTGTTACATGTTACATGTAATTGCCTATAGACACAGTACCGAATGATAATTATTTAATAGAGGCTTTCATGTGAAGAATGTGTTGAATTATTTTCATTTTTTTGTTATGTATGATTAATATTTGTTTTTGAGGGTAAAGGTGGTGGTTATTCAGTATTTTGATTGAACCCTTTATCGCTAAAATTGCAATGTCAGTGCATAGTGATTTAGGGAGTTTAAGGAGTGATCCATAAAAGACGTCCGAGGTGTAGTGGGGAGGGGGTCTGAGGTTTTCGGCTTATAACATGGTGGGCGGCCATGTTTCTGCGGACTATGGGGAGGAGGGGGTCAAAAATGGGCCAAAAATTTAGCACGTCTTTTATGGATCACCCAAAGCTTCTTTCTGAAATTTTCAAAGTGAGTAGTGATTGTTCCCCGCCTTCCGACGAGCCTAACCTATCACTACCCCTTCGACGTGTTTTATTTGGTACTTGTTCAGTAAATCAGGGATTGCTGCCTCATATATTTCACATTTCTCTTTGTGAACTTAGAATCAGGCTTATTATTTGATTGGTTTTTACTCCAGCTCAAATCTTATCTCAAATACAGCTTCAATATTTGGTTGAAATGACAGTTCAGGTGGTGGGATTTTTTGAATGTAATGATGCGTGAAATTGAAATTTATTTTCCCACTTCCGATATTAACGTTTACAAAGATAACGTTCGGCTGCTTTTTGCTACTATTATTTAATATTTTTATATGAGGGAAATGTAATTACTGAATCATCCTTACGTGCATGACCACTGCCCATCCATCCAAAAGATCCAATTAATTGGCTAGAGGACAAAAGGATTTCAATTACGAAAATAATAAAGTGATAACGCAGCTGGTGGTTCCACAATTTAAATTTTACGTACAAATTTTCAGCCTACGTGAGCAAATTTTAAAAGGGGATATCAAATACTAATTTACATTATCATTGTCTTCGTACCAATTTATGACCCAATTTGTCATCAGGATTTTCCTGCTCCCATACCAGCCACCATTTTGTTTCTACCCGTTTTATTCAACTACTCTTTTACAATTCTACCGCATACATTCTACCCGAAGACCTAGTTGGAACATTTGTACATCAGAGGTTTGATTCCAAGTCGAAATATGTATATGCTGGCCAAATAAATATTAATTGATAAACTGTAAGTGGAAAATTTATTTAATAATTATTAATCTTGTTTTCCTTACCACGTCCACGGAAATCAAAAACCACATTTGTGGTGATCTTAATAATGTATATCTACGAACGAACATAGAACATAAAGGAAGTCGATTAATTATAAATGATGATGATATTTTCACACTAGTCTCAGTTTTAATTAGGCAATTGAAAATGTGTAACATGCAATTAATCCTCGTTTCTGCTCTTGTCTTCTCTACTTGTGTTCATGGGCAGACCAGGTTTCAGGTCCGCGGGGACATCGAGGAGAATGCATTGGGAAAATTTCAACTGAAATCCTCCGTCGACCCACATTTTTGTGCGGGAACTACAAAACTAGAAGGCACTGTGTACTCCCTCAAATTAATTGAATGCCTTAAAGAGTAAGAATCGAATTTTAACATCTATTCATCAAATTGTCAAAAACTATTCAAATGTCAAAACATATTGTCCCCGTCTGCATTGTGAACTTGAGGTGGGGTAGGAGAAAACGAGAAAAGCCTACCTGATTTCATATTTTAGGGGTATATTGAGATTGACGCAGAACGAATTTTTCGCGTTTGGGGCATAAATAATATAGTTAATTTTAAATATTAATCATGTAGAATACCTATGTGATGAAAAAATTAAGTTTATACCCAGTGTAAATCTATTACTTTTGGACGTCCAAAGGGACAGGGGGTCCTAGCTAGTGTTTTCATACAAAATCGGACAGAAGGGGTCCAAAAAACGAGTTTTGTAGGGACGTCGTTTATGAACGACTCCTAATTACTAGTCTGACATCAAACAAAATCATTTTTATTGGAACAGTAAACATTTAATAGAATAATTTCAATAAACGTTTACTGGTGCACAATTAAAAGAATTATCCAAACTGAATTCAATGAATTTATAACATCAGAAAACTTGAACGAGAACACTTTGCTCTTTCGAATTTTATCTCATTACGCCCCAAAACATTTTTATTTCAAAGCTTATTTCAAGCATAGTTCACCATGCAGATGCGCGCAGTACATTGCGCATTCCTATGTTCACCAACCACCAACGGACTACCTGTCCAGTTCGCGGGAGAAGCGTAAGATTATCTTGTCCACTGGTGGACGTGGTTCAATACATACAATTGATGATGTCACAATTATTTATAATAATTACTGCATGGTATTCGTGCAGGCGCCCCCAGACGGATGGAGAGAACGATTTTCACTTGTACAAAGTTAAAGACGAGGTTTACCAAATTCGGACGGTCATTATGAATGGACGATGGCAGGAATACAGATGCCTTTATCCAGAAACCAACCAGTGGGACAACCAAAGTAAATATTCTTAGAATAAATAATTCTAATTAACATCAACGCTTTATAATATTTACTATTACGTACAGATCCGAATCAATTTCAAGTTATTACGGCAATTTGCCAAAATGATAATCCTCGGTTCTACTGGACCTTTTCAAAACTGCGCTCCTCTCACCGCCACCACAGGCAAGTTTTGCATAAGGCGACCGGAAAATGTCTTCAGGCGCCCTACCCGAATAATGGAACTCTCTTGACTCTAGTTCCTTGTAAGGGCGTAGAGGACAAAGGTCAAATTTGGCATTACAAATTTCTGTATTATGCGGACAAGTGGCTGGAAGTTGGAAAAATGAGGATGAAGCCCAGCATAGACACTTCGTTTTGTATGCAACTCAAGAAACACCCCACAAATTATTTTTCAGTAGAACTGGACAAGTGTTCAAAGTAAGTGGATTATAATTTTATTTCTCAAATTTCAATCAAAATTAATTCTAAAACAGTTTTTAATTTTCCGAATAATTTTCAGTAAAAACTCTGAACAATCTCATCGAGATACGTTTCATCTGGGAAAAACCCAAGGAAGATATTATCAAATAAAATCCCAAAGTCAGGACGGCTTGCCGAGTGAGATTGGTTTGGCGAGTGGAGGTGGATGTTGGATTACGCATCAGAAAGAAAGTGATACGAAGACTACAAAGGTTGTCAGCGACTTCAATGCGGAATGCGACTACAACGACCGAGAGCAATATTGGCAATTCATTGAAGTGTCTCCCAAACATTATTTACTCGTAAACAGAAATTCACAAAAATGCATTCGAGCCACTGACAATAAAAAGTCCGTTGACACCGCGAATTGCAATCGACTTGACAAGCATCAAGTCTGGATCAGAGAATTTGTAGAATAATTATCTTTCTTTAAAATCATTATTATTCCTCTTCAATGTCATTTATGACTCAGCCATAATAAAGTTCTTTGTGTGTTTGCTGACACAGTTTTATTTCGAATTTTGAACATTCCTCCGTGAAAACCAGTTTTAGAGTTTTGGACACTGTCTAAAAGTGTCCAAAATGTGCGTATTTTTTTTCCATAATTTTTTTAATAGAGAAAAAATTACCAATGAAATTTTAAATTTGACGCGTTTAGATAATTAAAAAATTTCCTTACAAACCATTGTTTTAGGCTTGTGTAAACTGATAAGGACGAATTTTATAAACAGGACCTTGGACAATTCTATATTGAGGGCATTTCAAATGGCTTGCAAGCAATGCTTTATTTATACTAGATATTACAATGCTTTTGCTATGCTTTTCCTTTAATTACATTCACACTTATACATATATTTATAAGTGCATAAAAAATATGTGTAAGGTAGAGATTGTATTTTGATTCTGTGTCCCCAAATGGAAATCAACGTTTACTGCAATAATTCTCACTCATTGTCGGTGTTGTTAATAGTCACCTTTGTCTTTATCGGGTGGAGCAACAGAAGCATGATTTCTAAATTGTCATTGACTTTGTTAGGCGGTTCAGAATTCATTTCGTCATGAATTCTCAGGTCTAATAAAAATCCTTCCCTCGTTTTTCGAGGGCGTCAAAAAAACGCAATTTTTTGATGACGTAATAAATGTGTCACCCCGTGGATGTTACATGTTGCAGTTCAAGCGGCTGGCTGTAATGCCGGTTTATTCTTCGCATGAGAACATTGCAAGGGTTTCGGTTTGACCACTCATATGTTGCCGTGGTGTTCGCCTCCACTAATTTTTTACAGCATCAACGTTAATCTTTGGGTCAAAATTAAATATTTTCTATACACAAAAGTCAATTGCCAGTGGAGGAAATAATGTAACGTCTGCATACAATAATCCGAAGTTCTCATCTTGTGAAGTTTATTGATGAAACATACTCGTGCACTCGTCAAAACCGTATGAATAAAAATTAAACAAACTTTTCAAAACATTTAGTCACTAATGCTTTCTATTTTAACTATGCACAATATAAAATAATTCAGATTTAATTTTTCAATACTCAAAACGAAGGTTGGATATTTAGATTCCCTCCAAGGAATAATAGAAATTCAAAAAAATTATGCATTTACATGTGAACAACATTTTGAAAATTCTCTGCTTAATATGTAAGAGCTGAAGCGTTGTTATAATATGCAATTATGATACAATGACACAGCAGAAAAATATCTACAATTTTATGATTTGGTAATAATAGATGGATTCGAAGTGCCTTTAAGTTCTGTTTCAGCGATTGAGGATAGGTCATTCTACTTCACCACTTTTAAAGGTACGGCACTGATATTAAGTCAAACCACCAATTGTATTTAACATTTTCACTTAATATTTTATTAGTGTACACTTATACTACATCAAAATACAAATGTTAAATAGTTGTGTCTCCCCCGTAAAATTGACTTCAGTTGCGAAAAAATAATTTATGAATCATCAGAGACTTACAATATGTAAGAATTCGATTTATTTTTTACACTTTTTATTTTATCGTGTTAAGATGTGAACAAGTGGCCGCGCGTTTATCCAACCTGTCGAGCCTACTTTGACCAACGCGTGGGTGCTGTGTCACCAATCAGACTGCCGCATTGGACAAAGGCTACAAAACTGGACCCATCAGTGGAAGCGCTTCATATTTTCAATGCACAACCAACCCTCGGCTATCGGGTCTCCTACCACTTCCCTTGGAGATGCAACAAAGTACCCGGGCAATCGCAATGTCAAATAATGTCAACAACAGGATTAATTAGTGCACGTATGTGTCGCTCTGGGGCTTCTCACGGGGCGGGACTCGGGACGGGACGGGATCAACCGTGTCCCGATACCACCGGGATATCCCGATAAATCACATAATGAATTCAAATAATTCATTAAACAAGATTTGAAAGACCACCATATCCTTCCTATGTTAATTTAACCACACCTCGGACCTGCTCCTTCCCTATCCTTCCTATGTGATTTTTTGATTTGGAAGGGGTCTTAGCCTCGGTACGCCCCCGCATATCCTAATTTGTATGTATTATTTTTAACTTTAAGGAAACAAAAAAAATCAAAATTTTTGAAATTTTGATTTT
>JABASC010002849.1:0-16025 GCA_019776185.1 Plutomurus gul
TGTGTAGACTGTAGACAGGGTAGACAATTCTTACCACAAATGAAATATATTTGCCAAGTCAATGTTTTTTTATTATTATCAAGCGCATAAGGACTTGCACTTCCACACCCCACTAAGGTTCAAAGTTATACATGCATTATGAATGTGTTGATGTAGTTGTCGTAATCATTGTAATACCCGATAAAAACACCTGCTACATAAAAAAGGTTATTCTGAATTTGTTTAATATAGAAATTCAAATAATACCAACAAAGTTTGGATTTGGTACTCTGTCAATATTTTCATGTACAATGCGCGTTGTATGGAATTAATGTAAGAAACAATTTACTAGCCCCTTTGCATGTAAAGTACAAATACATACAACAAAAGTTGTATATTTATATAATATACCTAAGGAAAGTACATGCAAAGGTACATAGTAAAGCTTAAAATACAGATACAAAACAATGTGTACTTGAAGTCAGTTAAATCCCGTTAATTCTAATGTAAAAGAAAATATGGATGTTTTCTGCTGACGCAACGTTAATACTTTTATTTACATTTTAAGATTCTCAATAAAAAGGGTACACTTTGTATTTCTATCCTTCTTATCAAATAAGTTTAATCCAGCATTATCTTAACGTTTTTCTTAAAAGGACATTTGTACGACCCGTATTTTTCTGAACGTTTATCTCAAATGTACAGCACAAAGTATTAGTATTATTACAAACAATACCAAAAGTCCTGCTATCGAAAAATACACAGAGAAAGTACACAATACTATATTCATACAACTTTAGCGCACTTTTAAAACAAAAGCACGTTCACAAGATAAGTGCGCTCCATAAAACAATGCCGTTGAACTGAACTGCTAAGCCTTAATGTGTACAAAACAGTGTTGTTTAGTGCAGGAGCAACAAATGCATTAGAAAGATAATCTTTTCCTTTCTTTTCTTCTTCAGGCAGGCACAGAATACTACAGTTAAATAAATATAAAAATGTTCCACATTATCTTAACTTCACTTAAATATTACTCACAATTGCACCGTGCTGGGTTGCCTGCTTATATTATATAAGCGACCCTCGGAGGCAATAATTCCATATACCTATCCAAGTAGAAAAACCTGTAGTATTATGCATGTACATAATATATACAGTAACTTTGAATGTCCTTCGTACCTCAAAATTCAGCTCAACTCTTCCAGTGAGCTCACATAGGCCTTTAGTACACTGCCAAGCGTATTTATACAATTCTCCATTATTAGGTATACATGGCGAGCCATGGCGGTTGGTACAGTGCCACTATGTAGACCAATACCATATAAAATCATTCAGAGTTCACTTTGTACGATGCAGGCATAGCAGTGCGAACGTCTAATGCATACGCATAAGATGCTCACTGTGAGCAGGTTAAGTACTTTATGATTTGGCTTTCACTTTGCTTTAGGTACATACGATTTGAACTGCTACAATTTGCATGCATGCATTCATGCCTGTTTGTGACTTGACTGTTGACGTTGACGTTGTTGCATGAATACCAAATTCTCAGATCTCTCTCTAAACCATTAGACTGTAGGCGTACGTACGTAAAACTACTACTCCTGCAGACCTTACTACATCCAGCCATACATTCTATTAGTAATATACACTTACGCCGCACTCACAGAGATACAGATAAAGAGTATTGCCATTACCTAAATGTCTTATATTTATTTAAAATATACATGCCCTACTACTATTTACATTTTCTCCCATTCACTGAAAAATGTACATCGGAAAGACCAGCAGCTCTCAAGTAAAAGTAAACTGTCATACAGTCGGAAAAAATCTTCCGTACGGGGTAAAGTTTTTAGGCCAATCCCTTGCACTCTTACCGTAACTACTAGTGCGACTGAATGGACTCGAGAACTGTATTCAGCAAAATTTCATCACAGAACATAAAACTGACTGATCTTTTATTGCACAACCCTTTTACATTTCTGCAAACTGGAGTGGGCAGAGCTAGAATTTCCCTTGAGATCCCAATGGATTTTTCAAATCACAAATCTTTCCTTACTGCTCACACCAACAGGTCTCGTAAAAACCCATGTGCTGCATGTCTTCCTATAGAAATGTATATTTTCGCTAAGCTCAGTGCACCACTTACATGCCTGCAAACACAAACACAAACTACTATACTAAGCATGGTTCTAACGACTACATCCTGGGATAGTACAGAATTATTTTATCAACACTGCATCATTAGCGAACAGCACACAACTCCTAAACAAAGACAAACAATGAAAGAGATAAATCACGTGTACAGTCTTTCCACAAACCGCCACGTGTTACTTTGACCTCTCAGTAAATCGTGTAGCAGCGATTACACAACGTGTGAATGCCCCTAGTAAATAGTCGTGTCCATACAATAGTAATAAAATTGAAAAATCCGTGAGCACTTTAACGTAGGCTTTGAATTCGACATGCTAAAGATGCTAACAACTTAATGGTATTACGTAAAAGCATGTTAACTCGTTAACCAAGCAGTCTGTGAAAAGTGAAAGGTGGGCCTGGCTGCAATATTGAGTTGGGCCTAGGAAGATTTGCTGGAGACTTGGTTGATGATTGTGAGTGAAGTTGAGTGGAGTGGACTCATGTCACGTACTGTTTTAACGATTGGTCTCCACATCTGGAGCATGCATTTCACTCGGACATCAAGTCAAGTCAAGTAAGTGAAGTCACCTAAACACTACACAGAGAGATATTCTGGTGAGTGGCTTACTATTAGTCGACAGGAGCTCTGCCTACTCACGTCTGATTCCTTCGTGGCTCTGCTTCGTTTCTCTCTGGCATTGCTTTTACCGTCATCCAAAGTAAAATTAGGCAGAGTGAAAGTAAAGGCACGAATGCGTAATACCTGCCCCTATACATATATCTGTATCTGTATGTCTCCAATGTACATAATGGTATATAAGGAAAGTAGGTATTCATAGGTACATATACAATACTTGCTTAGTTTACATTATGGCCAGCGAATGCATACCTACTTACTACGTACGGTACTTTAGACACAGGATGGTTAGAACCAATCCAAACTGTGGATACACAAGTAGTACACACAGAATACATGTTTTATATATAAACCTACTTACTATACTTTGAGCATTTGGTAAAATGAGAGGAGAGAGAGAGAGAGAGACAGAACGGAATGCTTTCACTTGAAATTCAAAGGTTTTATTGCAATTCTAATGGGCTCATGAAATCTCTGTGCAGAAGAATCAGAAGGTAGGTAGAATTTAATCTTCTGGTCGCCTATAGCCAAGTCAACGAAACCAAACGAATGGGTACATTGTAAACAGTGGTGGTGGGTGTGCGTTGGGAGAGAGCTGCTGCTCCATGTAATAAGTGTAAGGAGCCTAGTAGGAAATAATATGTCGCCTCTCGTTGATTTCTCTTTTACGACTATAACCACGAGACTTTGTAAAGGGAGGACGACAATAGGCAAGTTATTTATCAGATTTGTGGGCTCGTGGTCAACTTATTGAGTTGGGTGAGAGAGTTTAACTTTTGGCAACGGCTGCTTCTTATAGCTATATTTACTTTATTGTCAAGTTAGGATGACCAACCTAGTGGAGACAAACAGCTCAGTTCAGCTCCCTGTCTCTGCACTCTGCTCGCTCAGTCCTAAACTAGTCTTCTTAGCAGCTTTTCCACTTTTAACTCATCTGCAGTGGACGTGGCCACCCAAAGCTTCTGCTATGCATTTTACTACAACTGCAGACTCGAATAATGGAATAGTTTCCATAAATCTAACTTTTATGCAAAGATATTATTTATTGCACCCGCGAAAATACTCCGTATGAATACATCAACGAGACTGGATGAGAATTGTATTTTTCATGAGTTCATCATTAGATTTATCCGCTAGCAGCTCTCTGTGCCAAACAAACGGATTTATACTTTGTGCTTCTGTATGCTTTGCGGGAGTGGTGCGTTGCTGTTGCTGCTGAAATGCTGAACTGGTGCATATTTATAGGTATATATAATGGGCTTTTTGTGTTGGCTGGCATGTACTTATGAAAATGGCTCAAATTAGATTCTCAAAGACAATGACCTCCTCAAATTGTGTCTGCTCTGCTCTGACGATGAAAATTCTATTGGGATCAGGTTTTGGAGTGGAAGGACAATGTAGTGGTTTCAAAAATGTGCTAAAATTGCATTTAAGGAAATAAGTAGAGATTTGAATTTATTTAGCATATAAAGGTATTTTAAATACATATATTTACTGAGACACAAGGACACAGCAAGACCAAAAGATAAAGCGTCACGCTATTATATACCCATTGAAGATTTATTCTACAAACCTTGTTTACAATAATAACTGGTCGAAAGGCATAATCTGTATAGTAAACATTGAAGATACCACTAACATTGTAAAATTACATTTTGCACAATGTTCTCATGATTGGAATATTCGTTTTGAACTTATTTTCAGGCATATTTGGTCGGCGATGGGAGCTTTATCGGTGGGATAAGTAAAAGTTAGTTAAAGTTTGATTGCCTTTTCCTAACTTTACTTATGTATGACTCATGAGAAAGAACATTTACAATGGTTTGCATTTGTGCAACTTTTCCAGACATTGAGACCTAAGGCTTTGAATTATATTTATAGAGTACAAAAGTTGAGACGGTCTCGACCATACGATTAAAACAAAATTCCGTGATATTAAATATGTTGAACCACCGCAATTTTTTTCTTTTTATTGTGGCTTCGTTCTACATAAATATATATTGACTTTGCAGTATTAGGTATGATATAGAAATCCTTGGAAAACTTTCCCTTACTCACCTTATGAGAATAAGCACAAGCGAGTATAATTCAAACAACCAATACAATTCTCTGTAGCAGTGGAATTATTTACTCGTGCACATTCTACCTATGCATGAGAAAGTTGTGTAAATAACGAAGAAATGAAACAATTTTTAGTATTGCCAGCTCGGTTTCTCCTCCACAGTCTCATAAAGAAGTTATGAGCTGGATTGCCCTATTTATCGCATACACAATAGACACAGACTACTGCAAACGACGCTTTTACTTGAAATGTTAATCATAATAGATATGTAAGAACTCTCACAATGTGCAGCTAGAATGTAATCATATACAATGTAGTGGTAGTATTATAATATTACCATCTATCTCTATTTGCAGTTATAGCTCAGGCCAAACGCCTACATATACATAAGTAACAGTTGCTCCACTTAAATTCCTCAAGGAACTTAGTTGGCAACTATGTACCCCAAACAGGGATGCACATTGAGGAAGGTTAAGCTAAATACTGGCTGAGCTAGAAGATTCCCTGGTCAACGGGAACCCACATATTAGTTAAGCACACACACAGATATAAGTTGGGTAGGTAAGTAGTATTTCTGCATTCGTCTAAAAGTAACGCCAAGGAATGTGAAAATTTTCTTCAGTGTAGCTGGTAAACACAATTAGTAAACTTTTTATCTCTCGTTCGTATGTCCTCTCATCCTCGCGGTAGCATTGTGTGCCTGTGTGCTCCAGCAGCATTTATTGCTTACAGTATGTGTTTTAAACATACGTGCTATGCACTCAAGTCAGTGGCCTATTCTTGGCGGTTGATTTATTTCCTTGGAAGAAGAAGAGAGAGAATACGAATGGGTATAAACATGCATCTACGAAATAGAATGTAAGCAAACTAGGTTTCTTTACTACGACAATTGTCATCTCTCGAGTCAATCCTTTGTATAAGGAGTACACCCAGTTAACAAAGATGCAGTTTCCGAGCGAGATGCCTATATACTTACTCTCTCCTAATTTTCCATGTCCTTTGTTATCTGTGCAGAGTCGACATTCCTGCATGTACATAGAGATAGGCTTGAAGGGAGGTCTATGCAACTTTTGTCTCGTTATTTATTTTATGCAGAGCGCCTGTAGCATGTTCAAGTAGAAAAGAAAGAAACACGGTACACAAATTGTCAGCAACGTTGTTGTGAGAATGAAAAATTTGGCCACCTACGTGTTTTCTGCTGAGCCCGCATTCAAGTAAATATATCATTTATAAGTATGAAACTCCGATTGCATACAGCTCGTTCGCGTTCTCAGCTGCAGTGGAGTTTTGTGTAAATTCTATAACGTGAGTAAACTCTATTAAACTTGTATTATTGTATCAAGGAGCTAGTTGAACAATTTAGATTAGTGATTTCATTTTAGATAATGACTTTATGCAGCACCCTTTGCAGTGCTGATAAACCATGATATACAGATATTATGTATTACCTATAGATAGAGAGATACGGAATTTCTGTTGTAGTATTTAATGATGTAGAGCAATATCTTCTGCAAATGTACGGTTCCGGGCTTCTATTGTAGGGTCTATTTTTGTCCCTAGGGTTGCAAGTTCAGATGTCTACACTGAAGAAGCTACTAACTTCCCTTTTCGCTTTAAATGATGAAAACAAGGCTATCATATAAAGTATGAACATTCTGTCTTTTTATTCCCATCACGAGCCGACACTTTTCCTGTCCAGTGCACCATCATTTTGATAGTGCTATTTTGCTCCTATTTTATACTTGGATCATCATTCTATGCTAACTCTTTATATTCAACGCGGTGTTATTTCCTATTGTAGCCCTGTACTCAAATGTGTCATAATATTTTTTTTAAATGAATTTTCTATTTTCGTTAGAATCATAGCCAGCTTCGTTCGATGCTATAAATAATTAAACATTTCGTTTTAGGCTTTATTTTTAATTAAAACTAATAGTAGTATGAATATGAATACATTATGCGGAAAAATTTCATTATTAATGTTAAAAGTGTCCTTTTAAATACGGATATAACTAGTTTATACAAACATGCTCTAGGCTACGGCATTAATGACCCCAAGCAGAGCGCCATTGCATTTTCAATAATAGATAGGGGGAAATCATTTATTAAGTGATGACTGATGACTGTCGCAATTTAAATGTATGTACATAATTGCCAAAAGCCACATGTAAGCACTTTCATGTGAAGATATTGGTGGGTTATTTGTTTAGTAATTATGTTGTTACTTATGATTAGTTTCAAGGAAATTGGATTAGTTTATTTGTTTTTGCGGGTATAAGTGGTTGTTAAGCATTTTAAATGATCCTTTCATCACTGAGATTGCAATGTCAATGGCTTGGCAAGGGGGTTGGGAATTACCTAAATTGTTAAGGGCGTAATTGTGTGTAATTTCCTTAGCAAAAACTTAAGTGTGGTCCTGACCACGATGAGAACCATACTTAAGTTGTTACTAATTTAACTCACAATCAGTTCCCTCAAGGTGCATGAACCGTTTCAATGGATACGTTGCGTTTTGACGGAGGATCCAACCTGTTACTTGGCAACTTCGAGCCAATACACAGTTGGAACTCATATAATGTTGATTTTATGGTCATGAAAAACCACGTTTACCCGGACAGTCAGCCGGGTAATGGGAACGTCCATTTATGTCGAATTACAAAATATTTTATCTTTTCAGTTTCAGTTGTGTGATACTACATAAAATAATAGATACATTGAAAACGTACGGCTAATGAAATAATACCATTCACTTCTTCATTCACCGTAGCATTGATTTGTGGCTTTGAAAGCCATTCAAAGTTCGTTTTTGAGCATTTTTAATTTTAGTAGTTTCACACGAATGAAATTTTGTGCAACGTAACACCTGAAAAGCCCCAAAATTTCAAATAATAGGACCATAAAATTTAAATACTACGATTACCGTCTGTGATCCAGCACTACGTTACTTGGATACATACAGTTACACCGTCCATTTTGCGTTCGTTCAAAAGGTGGGTCCAGCTCTGAAGTTACTATACGATTTTATGAATAATTGTAAGACCCTGATTTCGCGACAGAGTTTATCTATAGTTAAACTGTTTACAGTATTGTAATAGTCACGAATGACGACCTAGTTATCGCAGTGATAGTGTAGTATACCATAATATCTCAGGTGTTAACTTATCTGATTCTGACTATCTATAGTTAAAATTGATTCCTGTTAGTTTTTGCAAAATTCCATTTACTTTCTAAAAAAGCCATCATCACACTCAACACAAAACATTTGTAAATAGTTATGCATCATTTTATAATTACGTTGCTATGGATATTCTTATATTTTACTACACAGGGGCCTTATTCTGGGGCCTTATACTGATCTCCTAGCAAGCCGTTAGCAACAATGTTATAAGATAGCTGCTAGAGCGTTGCTAAGTACATCAGAATATGGCCCCAGAATTGGCAACTCTAACAGGTTCGTTCATATTTCGTTCTAATTGCATTATTACCACCATTTTTCACCCATTTTCTACATTTACAATGCAATTTTTAAGCCAAATAATCATTTACACAAACTTTCACATACACCATTGAAATCAGCGTAAAATTATGCGTCGAATAGTATATCACACGTTTTAATTGAGGGGGATATTTGCGTTATATGTATATACCAAAACTTTCACCATTGCATGAGTATTGTGAGTGATCAATGTACACACTGTTCACTGAACAGTGTACACTCAAAACATTTTGCACAAAACAAACAACAATAATTGCACTACGATGTTCCAAAAACAGCAATCAACTTTCGATTGAACTTAAGGAGTATTTTACCGTAAATATAAAAATTCCTTAATTGTGTTGTGTAATAAATACGCAGTAGCTGATTAGTTGACACAATTGTAGGTGTGTTTCTAATCGGGAGTACAAATGATACAGCGACCTAATGTTTGAGTATAATCTACGCAAGATTACAAAGTTGGAGGATCGTGAACGAAGGCTACCGAGCCTCATTGGTATGGCTGAATGCATGTAAAAGCTGAAGAGCAGAAGTTAACTTTACTATGTGAAGTTCTTAGATACATTAGAGCAATCGAATATTTTTTATTCGAAAGTAGTTGTCGATTTAATGAGTGCAGACAAAGTTTAGGGGTCCCTTGGATATATTTCCGGATTGGAACGAACGACGAAAAGTCCTTTCGTTTAGCAATTCAATGGACTGCGCCCCTGGGGCCGATTTCGCGGCCGTTTGAGAGGAACTGCTTCACTTTCTCTAGACTTTCCCTACAGTTTTCCTACCTTTTTCTCTCGATCTGATCTTTCCTTTTCTCTATTCCGTCGTATCCTTTGCTCACGACTTGACTTGCTTGACTCGTTAAACCTTTTCGACCATCGCATCCTAGCAGCCACTCTCTTTTAGCCAAAACAGTCCAGACATTTTCATACTTTCTTTATCTCTCAGATGGAAAATGCACAAAGTTTGCCTTTCGATTTTCCCGATCACATCCTACTTACTACAATAGCGCAGGCACACAGTCCACGTTTCCTTCAATTCTTTATCTCACGCTGTTTCCGCCTTGTCATGCTCTACCTTTGCTTCCCACCCCTTTTACTTATTCATTGATTTTCATTAACACTCTCTTTTCAATGAAGTGTACACACGTAAGTGGTTGCATTAAAGTAACATTTAATAGATTCAAAAGAAGCGGAGGTAAATATATTTCACTAGCGAACTTTCTTAAGGTCAATGCAATATTAATTATTTGTCATTGCTGAATAAGAAACTGCACCCAAGATCAGTTTCAATGACTGTAAAGCATAAGGTACAATCCTAAAGGGAAGAAAATTCCTTTAACATGTGGGAACCGGCTTTGTTCTTCCAAATCCAATCTCTTGTTACAATTTTATTATTGATTTAATAAACATACTTATTGAATCGAAATATACACTTATGTACCTGCTCAAAAATACATTGATTTACCCCATACATGTGCGTATATATTGCAGCTACACATCAACATTAAAGTAAGTAGGAGGAATCAGAAGAAAATTACTCTCCTACCATCTCTGTTATTAGAAAATGTTGATTTTGTACATACATGGAAAAAGATGAGATGGGAGTGTAAAAATGGCACAGGGGTATTCTGGGAACAAACTACATTCAATATGTTTGAGATAAAAGTCTATTATTACGGACACGCAGGAAAACCATCAATGGTTCAAGCAGCATTGTCCGAATCGGACGGATTTTTATTAAAAATCCACATGACGCCTTTGATTCATATCTGCTTCAAGTGGAGGAGTGAGAGACCAACAATAAGCTGTATTTGAGTCACTCTGCAAACAACCTTGTCTCGATATTCTTTAATTTGGTTTTCAATCGTTCCCTAATGATCTCTTTTGGTTTCTTGGATAATTTGTATTCTTTACAAATATCTGTAAAAATTCCTTTTATTGATTTTGTTGCGGTGTAACTTGCCAGATACCTAAATAAGTAGCCAATTTGATTTAATGAGTACAGAAAATGTAATACTTATTCACAAAGTTGTACACGTTTGTACAGTATTATAAACAAACTGAAATTCTAGTCTTTCGAAGGATTAGGTATGAAATGAAAATATGAAAACATTAATATGACTTAGTTAAAATAAACAATTCGGAGTTCGACTTCTGCGAAGATGCTCTGAATAAAAATGGAAAAACATAATCCTGAAATATATAATAACGGTTAAACCAAGTTTTTGACCATTTTGTCTGATATAACTACTTCGAACCGTGATATTACTGCACTAGATTGATTTTCTTTCTTTTTGAAAAGAACATGTTGGAAGGAGAGCATGAGTAAGTCGTCGACAGTCTCTTCTTAGCGGTTGCGTCCAGGAGTATACACATACTTTGTAGCAGATGAACTTTGTATTTGACGTGGGTTCTTTTTATCTTTCACTTTGTAGCTGAGATGTTAAATCACAAAAAACTCATTGTCCATTTTTTCTGTACGCATGCAATATACATATAAATATGGACTTTTTTTAGTATAATGTATATACATATGCTATGTAAGTACAAACAAAACAAAACAAGCATTATATGATGTTTTTTTTGTTCAACAGTAACAGCGTTGTTGTTCAAACATAAATAGATGAATCAAAGATGATTATATTTTGTAAGTGAATACTATCATAAATACATACGTTATTTAGTTACCTATATTATAGCAGTGTATTCTGCGTATTCCATATTTTCTACTAATTAATATTTATTTTTGTAACTTTCCACAAAATGATTACGTGAGGGGATTTAGTGAGCCACACAAATAACTTGAACTTACGAAATAGAAAAACACCCACATAATATTGAGTAAGAATCAGCAGTATTATTCCATGTACACATCGAAAAATTACCAGCTGCAAAGGCTTATAACATATACATTTAGTATTGCCGGCATATTAGCAAAATTGAGTAAATAATTCCAAGAACTGTTTTTGTTTATTTGATCCGTAAATGCAGTAGGAGTGAAGGGTAAACCATGTGTGAATTTACAAATAATACAAAAACATAATGGAAATGGTAGGAGAAGCAAATGTTGCGAAACTTGTACACAGAAAACAATATGAGAGTACTCTTTACCATTTCGCAGAAAAATCGATGCTACTGAATGCTGTAGGCCATTTGTTCGTAGCTGAGGCTAATTAGTTCATTGTTTACATGTAGCGTTACCTACTTTGTTCATAGTTTTGACTCAACACACAAAAGAGAAAGAGAGGAGCCTGAGCCCAGTATTAGATAACCTTATTAGCAGATAAAATCATAAACAAAGCATGGAACCAATATTTTTCTCCTGAAAAGGCAATCTCCTAATACCAAGCACCACCTTTCATTTCGGTGCATCCTCCATTAGTCAAAGAAAGTCTTCCCAATATGTAATATAATAACATTTCGAAGAAGAACCACTCAACAAAAGCCAAAGTAAAGTTGAGTGGAGAGTCAAGGAAAAAATAAGTTCAGTTCCGCCAGCCTTCTACGTTGGGTGCAGTTCATGATTTTTGTACTAGAGACAGAATATCGATTCTCACATTAAATATTGCGTTACAAGACGTTTTCATCGAGTGATTTATCATCTTCCATTTACCCGCTATGTTACCTCTTTACTATTTTCTTTCAGTTTGAATTGAATTGAATCGAACAGACGAGCAGAGGAGAACATTTTACTAGAGTTCTCCTTCCTCTCTGGTGGTGGTACACTTTATGTATACATATATAGACAGTAGCATGACCGTTTCTCTTCCTAGCACTTGTTCTCTATGTATGTACTACTTACCAAACTAACTGTGAGACCAAGCCTAACTTTCTTTTCGACTACTTGCATTACACTCACACAAGGAGGAAACTCTTCTGCATTACACTGGTAACTACCTATACTAGTACTCTGTGTATTGGAAAGCCCGCGAACTCTTTCAGGGTTGCTGTATTACATACACACTTGTCTCTCCCTCACTTTCTCCTCTTTCTCGTCTATATGCAAAGTGTTATATTATAGACTGACTCCCACTACCTACTATTATATGTACATGACATACATATACATATGCTTTCTCCGCTCACTTCACTCGCCTCCTTAAAAATTATATCACTTCTACACGAAAGAACAAAGAGAAAGAAAATGCAATCAGACAGTTCCATCCCATCCGTGCTTTTCTTCAGCACCATGCACACGTCTCGCTTAATATAATCGCTGGGAAAATCTAGCCAAATTATAAGATCACATAAAGCTTATGATACGGACCCAGAATTGACTCGAGTCTCGTAGACGAAATTACTAGGAACTACTACTACCACCATTGGTGCTACTAAGAGTACGGTCACACGTCCTCTACTTATACATTTACAATTTATATACATATAATAGATTGCACTTACGGGGAATGCACACAGCAGAGACCAGTATACAGTATCTGTAGTGTACGACGTAAGGTAGTTATACAGAGTATCCCTGCATATACATAAGGATAATATAGTGAAAACTCGTTGGCATGCATAGACGTGCCTACATTACAACATGGCCAAATCAAGCTATGTCGACTCTATTCTCTTCCAATCCGAATGCGCCGTGTAGATATACTTCTTCTGTGTGTGCACTGTGAACTTGCATGTATTTCTGACGGGATGTGGAAGTGAGTAACCCCATAGCCCCCCTCTCTTTCTCTCTCTCATCTGCTACGTATTCACAAAGCAAAGCTTCCAGAAGACATAACGTCGCATACTTCTCCACTTCTCACGTATATGTAGAGACGTCTGCTCTGCACTCCTCATATTTTAAAACACACAAGAAAACTTAACAGCCGAGCAGAGGTCCTCGGGTTTCCTCTTTTAATCCAAGAGATGCATGTAGTAATAATACGTACTACTAATAGAAGCATTGTAAAGCTGCAAGCACTGACTCTGAGGAAAGCACTTCTCCGTTTTCTCTTTGCAATTTCACCACGTTTCAACGTTTATGGCGTATGTCATACGTATTATCAAACATTCGGAAGAGAAAGCGAAAGCGCCATTGTTTTATAGGTTACTAGGTATACTGTCAAAGAGGTAGCGTAGATCTGAGACTGAACGGGGCTTTCCCCGAGTCCGGTTTGCCGTATTCGGAGTTCAGATCGTTTCGAATTTTTTCCAATTCGTTGTTAATAGTGCATTTGTATTGTGTGACTCCAATATTGTATAAGGATTGTTTATTGTGTATATTTTTTACTATACGATACAAATTAAATTTTGAATTTACTGGTGACACGATTTGACTGGATGAAAATGTTATTTAAATTTTGAATAAATCTAGACTCAAGGTAGATCGCTCCATATTTTTTGGCTTCCAGTAAAATTTGTTTATGAGATTATCCATGTTTCGAAACTCAGAAAGACTTAATAATTTTAATGGCGATGTGTGTTAATGTACAATCAACGTTGATTTAATACTTATTAATTATCATGTAGTGCAATGCCAATTTATGCCATTCAAATATACATATCTGAACACCATGGTTGTATGCACTCTATTTGATTAATTTATATTTTGAGTGGCTTGGAAATTTTAATCAACGACCATAAAGATTTGAAGTTATTAAAAAATGTAATTGTATTGCAATTGTATCCAAGCACAGTGTTTGCACGAATATGTTGTGAACGTATGAAATATACCGTAATCAGATTTGACGCGCTGTACTACTTTTAATTTGTCTCTCTATGGTTGGTGATTCGGTCGCTGCTCTAACACATTGTGGATGAAATCTCTGGATTGTTCGTATGAAGTATGAGTATTCTAATACCGGCTGAATGGTTTGTGTTAACCCAGAAGTTGTGAGGTGCTTTCTTTTGTACTCTAGACACACAGTGAGTTTTATGTAACGTGTTATCGTTATTCACCCCACTACTACTTGTAGTCATCTGGAGTAGTAAATGGTAATGCTCTTTAATAGAATGCAATGCGTTATTGGAGTGACTGGTTTGCTTTGCATCCAATTGCATTCAGCCTCGTATATTATTCCATTTCGCTGCTCCATTCTGTGAACCATGAGATCCCATCATCATAACCAAACAGGAATAAAAGGCGAAAGCCAAAAACTGGCAGACTAAGAGGAACACAATAAGTCGCAACTCATATTCATGGTTTGGTACATACTGCAGAGTGAGACTAGTGAGAGCAAGTCGTCTCACTATATATCATACTATGTACCTATATAGCTATATACACACTAATATACGACTTGTTCTTGTGGACGCGGATGTCTTGGCTCATATAATTGAAATATGACCACCTGTAGATGTTTAGGCCTACCCCACACTGCTATGTGTACATCCACTCAATCTCAACAAGCAACCGGGAAAACGTGCAATTTAACGCTGTGAGCAGCTATATAAGTAAGTATAAGGATTTTCAAATAAAATCATCTGCCAATAGTAAATGTTTGCTTTACAAATACAGATTATTTTGCTGTCCATATATCTTCATGAGTTATGACAGGGTCATATTGTAACTATCTGTGCAATACAGAATTTCAGGGAAATGCACAACGACAGTCTACTATATGCAACAGTAATGTTACACATTTGTTCAGCAGCTACAGACTCGACTTGTCCCATTGATTTATGAAGAATGAATAGTTGTGCCATCAAGTCGGATTAAAAGCCTAGCCCTAAGTTTATGAACAGTTGCACGCACTCATCTCAGGAATACAATAGTTCAGCTTGTGTGTGTAGTGTGGTGAAAAGTGAAATGTCAACTCTGCGAACTCAATTGAAAAAAGCCGAGTGTAAATTTTTCGGCTGGATCATCCTGGAACCTTCTACCAATGGAATTAATGTCCAGATTCAAACCTATATTTATGAATACATATTTGCATAATAAATATGTTTAGGATGGTATCCGAACTGGTAGTTTTACAGAAAGATTTCTGAAAAAATAAAAAGTTTCATTTATGTGAGATCCCATAGGCTGTCTATCCATCCGTTCATTCAATCTGACCCTTCCAAACAAAAAGGTCAACTCATGCTAAAAGTCAAAGGACGATCAAAATGAGAACGATAGCTTCACAAAGTGCGACCATCAAAGGCTTATCAATCTTAGCTGCAGGATTTACTAGAGTTAAGGCAATGCAATAATTAAAACTTCAAAGCGGCTTCTAATATAATACGAGAAGAACATTGAAATGCAAATACGGCCACTGTCTCTCTCTTATTTACATTCTCGTTATTCTTAGCCTCCTTTAATTGCATTTTAAATGCATCAGTTTAGAAATTGTGGACGGGCAGTTTATTTGGAATATCCTTGTTAGTTTCATTATATGTCTGGACAATTTCAATAATTAAAATAATTAAAATAATTAAAATAATTAAAATAATAATTCTCCCAGAAAGTCAGATCACAAGTCTATTGATTTGTATTAAAAGACAGTAAATAGTAATGCAAGCATGAGTTATAGCAAGTCTACTTACAACTTATACACAGCATTATATTAAATACTAGCTTCCTTTATAAATGGATGACAATATCAAAATTGATTTAGGTGGGCACAATTTGATTTAGGATAAAAGCGGATGGCTAACGAAGGAGAAACCAAGATGGAAACTAACGATTATGAATGCACTAAATAATTCTTCTGGAAAGTGGGTAGTGGATGAAGGGGAATAGTGAATTTAAGGGTGTCGAGTAATATTAAATTAGAGCAGTACCTTCACTAGGTGGATTTATCA
>JABASC010002850.1:0-16020 GCA_019776185.1 Plutomurus gul
GCTACTGCTTCTGTCTGTAGGTAAATTCCTAAGATATCAATTATCAGTACGATTTTACGGCTAACTTAATTTACAAAATGCCAACTGTGTAATTGCTAAAGAAGACAGAAGCATTAAATGCATGTATGTTATATTAAATACATGAAGCAAACATTTTGTTGGAGAATCGGATGATTGCATAGAAAAAATGTATTTATGGTCTCCGGAACGTGAAGAATTTAAATTGCATGACCCCGACCTAGCAAGCTAGTTGCTAGGTTGATTGTTCCATTCAGAAAATACTTTCCTCGTTTACAAAATTCAGTCCACTTTGTTTTATGAACTGCCTATTATACTAACAAATATTACGTTTAACGTTTGAGAAGGGATTAGTAAAGATTATGAAGTTTTACAGAATGAGAACGAAACTTGGATGTTTTAAATTATCAAATAAATCGTTAGCTTATAGCTTTAATCCTCAAGTAACACTGTTTTACAATTGAAAAGTTTAACTTTCCTTCGTCCAAATATTTATAAGAATATTTTACTGCAATTGTTATTTGATATTACTTATGTATGCTTGTGGTAGTAATGCTTACAAAGAACCTGCTTAAGTGTATACATGAGAGAATGTGGAAGTGCAGTAATGGATAAAAAACTTAAAATGAAATTCTAAAAATGAGCAGATATTTCCCGTTTAGTAAAGATACTAGTGCTGCACAGATAGTATAGTGTTTACTGCAGATATGAAAGATATGAGCACATTGTAACGTTACACACAAGTGCATACATATTATTTGTAAGTGTACTTGGCCACGATACACTCGGTTACAATTACAATACACACATACATTGTAACTGTGTAAAAATTGATTTCAAAACACGCTTATCTTCTATTTTTTCACAGCACGCTTTCTATGCCCTACTGTTGTAAAGGAGAAGCCACTACCTTTCCTATAGCTAAATAAAGCCATGCAATGCATCCAACGGTGTTCGCTTGTGCTCTGGGAAAGTACTGTCTATAAAAATTACACAATATCTAAATAACATGAGTTATTGCAGCAAATAAGTACATTAATGTATGCAAACTGAAAATGACCTATTATTAGTTTGTACCTTTTAAATGCACATGTTTGTTTTCATGTTTTGACAGTTTTCCTTTTTGATTTATTGAAGTGGAAGTACAAAATAAGTAGGAACCCACGCGTAAGCAGAAACTCAAATGCGAATTTACATGCACAGTGTCAATGTGCATGTATCACAAATAAAGTTTACGCTATTGCTTTTCCATATGTACTTTGTAGATAAGGCGGAGATTTCAGTTGGCGTATTCGACTGCTCATATTTATGTAGTAAGTTACGATACACCATAAACACTCACTTTATTTGCATTATTCGAGGAAAAGTAAAACAAATATAAATACGAATGGGTAAAAACAGACTTATTGATTGCAAATTTATGTATGTCAATAACTTATCAATTTGTACCTTTCCTCAACAAATCGCTCCAGTTATTCATGTGGGCTTAGTACCGGGTTAAGCACACACAAATTGTTTGCTTTTTTAAAGAAAATATTTTTGTAACGGTTATGCTTCAATATACGTTCGTGTATGCAAATGGACAAACGTTGACCAACTAGTGGTTAACACATTACAAAGGAGTGCTAATACTAGGTCAAGAGGAAATGCTCTTGAATTTATTAGCAAGTATAAGACAAATAAAAAAATAAATCAATAAAACATATTACAGCATAATTGGCCGCAAAAACATTCCTCATGCAACACAAATGTTTTCAGGTTGCCCAATTTGAGAATTTTACCTGGAGCCTGTTAAGGAAAAACTGACTAAGAAATAATAAGCTGTGTCAATCACACCAATTCTTTCTAAACAATAAAATAAATAAATAATATTCCTGTAGCACATAAAACCTAGAATTGAAGCGTAATTGAAAAGAATAAAAAAAATTACAATTATTTTCGGCCTGTTCATCATTCCTAATTTCGGAATTTTGTCATAAGCAGACAGCAGACTCTGCAGCCGTCAATCTTGCCGTAATGCGGAGTGAATTGCGCAGTAAATAAAGGCTTATCCAGAAACTGTCAGAGAAAAGAATTCATGCATCATCTAAACCTTGTTAGTAGTGAATAGTTTCTAACGATGTCTGGAAATAATATGTCGGATTATCTCTTTCATGTAATTTGGCTTTCTGTGTGGATATTTTCAATAATAGCCATTCGCTCAATGCCACAAATAGACGTCAAAACTATAGTGGTTGGTCAGATATGCAAGAATTTATTTTTTCACGGACAGCGTTGTGGCTTTTGTACTAAGTATTAGTAAAAGGAAAACCGAAAGGGTTTAAACAAAAATGTAGACTATACATGCAGTGCTAATCAAGTTTATGGTAATTCATGCATGAAGTATATCTTTAGTTGTAAAGATAATAATACTCCAAGTGTATATTATATAGATAACAATACTGTATATAGCCATTCAAAGAAGCAAACATGCACATTATATAAATATGTATACAGAGGAGCGATTAGATAATCTCTACTTAATTGTAAACCAGACAGGCAAGAGAGTATTGCATTGCAAACTTTTCCATGATTCAGCCGCTTAAAGTGGACTCCAGAGCTCCGATGAAATACAATGCAACATGCAACTGCAACTTGCGACACTGTAACCTGAAAATCAGCAAGTGGCTGTGAATAAATTTGAAAAAAATTCCTTATCAAGTGACTAATTTTATTCAGTAAAAATTTACTACTTTCTCCGAAATAGGCAGAGAGAGAGAGAGATTTGTGTAGTGGTGATAAGAACCTCTGTAACGGCGCACTTGAAGTTAGAGAGCCATTCAGACAATGAATGCTCTTGGATCTTCTAAGTAAGATCTTGCAAATTAAGTGTTTTGAAGAATGAATGAGATTGATGCAAAAGTTAATGAAGCTACAAGCCTTTTTTACTTTCTTGCATAGAACGCTTATCAGGACCACCATTTCATTGTTGCACAATTTACAACGCAACTCTTATTGTACTATTATGAACTTTGTTTTAAGTCGGAGTAGACTACGCTTAAACTCTCTGGACCCGGCCTACACATTCTAATACGAAGACACCATTATTAGAAAGTTTTCTCGAGTAGCATCTTGTTTATCTGTTGATCCGTGTGTATTTTTGTAAATAATTGAGTGAGTCAAAGGGAATTAATAATGAAACCTAGAAGCTTTTCAAGAATGTAAAAATTCAAACGTTGCAAACCTGAACAATGTTATTTAAATGCAGGTTTGTGTAACAGCTAGTGAATATGTACATACCAATATAATTTTATTCATTTCATTTTAAGCGAATTGAAATTATTAGCACTTCATTTGAAACGATAAGGAGAATCATTTATCCTGCAACATCTTTGAGTTCCAAGCTCTAAAATACTAATCCAATATTTCTGGACCTTATCAAGTAAATAAAAGTTGAGCCCCCATGTTTCAGGATCAGCCATAATATTCGCACAATTTTCCATGTCACAAATTATAATAAATTCAGGAGCCATTTGTATGTCCTTTCTCCCATTTTGAGTCAGCAGCAGCCTGATTTATAAAGGTAATCTTGAACAAGATGAAACGAATTAGCCTCCCCAAATTAAATGCTTACGTAGCATTTAAAGGAAGTGTACAAGTGTGCACTAAAAGTTGATCTCATGAATTTAAATTGCAAAGATCTCAGACCTTTGGACTAACAGATAACAATAATGTGTGTTTCTATTTTGGTACCTGATTAACTATCAATCGAATTAAGTTCTGCTTATTTCTAGGTTGTCATGCACAACTGAACCCCTAGTACATATTTATATTCACACAAGCCATATAATGTATCTAGAATTCATGGCCGCTGATAAATTCTGAAAAAGAGATTACACAAAGTTTCAGGTCAATTTGAAAACCGTAAATAGATGCATAATTTGCACAGACACGATTCAGGAGTCTGTATTGCCGGTCTTTACGAGCTCACAGTGAACATGATAGGGGAAAAATTTGCAAGACTGTTGTGCCGACCAAGAAAACAGTGTGCCATATGTCGACCGTTTAGAAATCATTAAAATTCGGAACTCCATGGTTTCAATGTGTATACATAGTTATGTTGTAGCGAACCCGTTACGTGTAGAATAATAATATCAGTTATGGAGGAATCCGTTAGCAGGAGAAGCTACTGTAATTACATTGTACTCTGCCATTATGTGTGCAGTGTGCACAGTGCACCGCACTCTTCCACCATCAGCATCACGCATTCTCTCATGCTACTTACTACGTGTGCACACTAACAAACAATGAGAATTTCTGAATTTTTTCGCTCCTCTGCACCTTAACTATTACCACCACCACTATACTGTGTATTGCATCCATCGTCTATTTATTTCTACACGCCCACTCCTTCTACTTACTATGATCACTACTATGCAGTGGATGATGAGATGAGCTTTATTGAATGTGTAGTCGTTGTAGTAATGATTATCTAGGATAGAATTCATTCTTACACTTTGTAGTAGTAGTAATAGTAGTAGCGCACTTGCATAACATAGACGGTAATAATAATACGGTACGTACTGTGTGTCTGTGTATGTCTGTCTGTGTTTTCTGAATGTTTTCGATACGGACTGTAAATACACTCTCAAATGAATTGGTGTAATTACAACAAGGCATCATTGCACAACATTCTTCTTAAATGGTGCTCGGTTGCTGCTGCTGCTCGCTAACGTTAATAGGCTGCCACAGAGTGAATCTATATGATATTTCTTCTGGTAATACATCTGCACGTATGTATGCATGTATATAGGTATGCATGTACATGTGCATATAAATATATACATGTCTGTTTGGATGGTTGACGGATAAGAATAAAGAGATATATTGTCAGGATAAGCAGATCAGAGCAGATTCCTCGTGCCGCGGCGTAAAATAGTAACGAAACACGGCTTGTACGTGTAATAGAGCTAATAGTGATTATAATGCTATTTAAGCGATAATGTCTGTGTGTGCCTATTTCTAGTGTGTAGTATGTAAGGTTTGCGGAGGAGAGCTAAGGAGAGATAATTGGCAAGGTAGTGTGATGAGGAATTACAGTTGTTGCGCTAACAGACTGCAATGCAAATTACGATGTAGCTAGCAGTAGCAGCAACAGAAACAGGGGGATTCGTGTTATTCATATGTGCTATTATGTGTACGTCCAACTCTGATGATGAGACGAGGATTCTCTCTTTCTACTTACAGCATCAGTATGAAAGAGAGTTGTAAAATAATATTAATTATTAGAGTGTGAGTGTGTTTGGGATCAGGGGGCTTTGTGGTCTTAAGCTCCTGCAAAGAATGTAATATTTTTCAGATTGCTCAGGCTTAGCATTCGAATTGAGGATCTGCAGAAGATTCTCTGTGGTGCACCATGTACGATGTACATGTGAGAATTCTGTGAGTTGGACATTCTAGAAGAGACAAACGGAAAGTGTGACAATTGGCACAAAAGTTGCTGCACGCTAAATAATAAACCATACGTTTTCCATACATACAAGAGAGACACCTTGTTTCTGTGCAATTCTAGTGTCCGTGAGACTGTGGTGCTTCAGTGTGTGTCTGTTTAGAATCCTACGTTATTTGTTCATTTGAACCAGACGCTATTTCTATTGGTGTCATGTGGGCTCACCGGGAAATCGCTATTGTTGGGTAATCAATAGATAAGTATGTATAGTATAGAATGTATTTCTATTGAAGAATCCTTGTAAGGATATTCGTATAAATATTCGTGGATTTTTATGTATTATCCACCTGTGCCGGATGTCTATGTATAAAACTCTGAGCGTGGAAGTTATTCTCAATTTCTCAAGTTCAGGGTCGGTACACAGAGTTTTAAATTAAAACATGATTATTATATAACTGTCAGAAGAGCTGCCATCAAGAGTGAAATAAAAAAAACTCAGCTGTAAGATTACAGTTGGGTGGATTGAATAATTATTTTTCTAGCTTTTTTTCTAGCTTTCTGTGTACTTGTATGCATATAAGTTTGAAATCTGTGTCCGTACCAGACGCCAACACGTGTGTGTGCTCCGTACGTGCAACGAATGCTTATTCGCCTAATAATGATAATGTTATGATTTGCCAGCGTATTATTATGTCGTTCATGTGCTGTGCAAGAGTTAGTTGCATCAAATGAGCTAGATCGGGCACGCGGCACTATAATATAAAGAGACTTTATAGTGGGCCGATTTGTGGATTCATCGAAAATTGTACGTAGGGTGGTGGGAGACGAAGAAGAAAAAGAAATGAGACATGACGACAAAATTATTATTTACAAGGCTCAAAAACATTGGTAAACAAGACAAGCCAAGTGAGCTGTACATTTAAAGGGAGACCTTGAACAGTTCTCTATGCATACATAAATTATTAAGGATATAAAGCACGGATGAATCGTTAGCAGAGAATGCATCATAATAATAATAATACAGTGGGAAAGTGAGAGAGAGAGAGAGAGAGAGAGAGAGATGAAGTGCACGGATACTGAAGTCAGAATTTATTTTAGAAGTACCTGAGGATAAGTCTGTACAGGTATTGCAAAATACTTTGTGTATACATACGTGCACGTTCATGGGTAGCCACTGTGCTTATGTATGTATGTATTTATTTGGACAAGAATAGCAAAGCAAACAGAGCCATACACACACAAGTGGTCGAGCCGAAGGTCTTTCTTGTCACTGTGAATCTGGGACGAATGAAATGCAGTTAATCATAATACCTGGCCAACAATAAACAAAATTTTAAATGAACTGACTGGTCCTCAAGTTGAAAACTCGTAGTGGACGCGACTTATCAGTATAGTGTATCAGTGTTCTATTGTTATTCATGCATAGTCTAGATAATCATTTCACTTCAGTTTGTTATTGTGTTGTGCACCGTGTAACAAGTTGTATAATCTGTGCAACAGAGCTAGCAGGAAAGTGAAAGATTGCACGACACTGGCTAAGCACCTGGAATCGGAATGAAGACCACCCCATTCTTTGTCACTGAAAGGGTAAGATTCTGGTGAAAGTAGAATATTTTTATTAGAAATAATCTAGAGCCTATTCAACTAATCAGGAAGGTTTTTAGATTATTTTTGTAGTGACCTTAACTGAGGAGTGAAGATGAAAAGTTCATTTACTAGCAATTAATTTACTGATGGGAAAGTCAGGCAAGAAAAATTGCAACAAGTTGTAGGTATCTAAATGCATGGGGCAATGAAAATGGAGAAATAAGCACGGATTTTTTTTCCTTATGTAGTGTTTTGAGGATCCCGTCACAAATCTGCATAAAAAATTGCCAATTCGACTGCCTTTCTTAGCTCTATCAATGAATGAACGCCCATGTATTGCCATGAGCCATACGTTGTAGGAGTTAGGATAGTATTGACTGACATGAAAAAACCGGTAGATAATTAGGTGAAAGGATTCAAATGTCAGCACCTCATGCTACAAGAGTTGTAATGAATAAAATTAATTACAGGACGAATTAAATTGAATAGACATGAATCATAAGATGAAAAAGTGTTAGAATCATTATCTTCATTTGGGACTTTCTATATATTTATTATTTGCTGCAATAAAAATTTCTATTTTTGGGCTAGCCAAATAAATACAATTGTATATATAAGCTATAAATAATTTTTGTTTTTATAACATCGCTAATTGCATGCCATTGGTAGAGCTCACAGCTAGGCCATTTAACAGGGCCGTAACAAGAAAAGGCGGGCCATGGGGAAGTTCCGACAATTTTGCTGGCCCGGCCAAATACGGAAATTTCAATACAATTTAGAATTTTGTGTAAGATTTCAGCAATTTCAGCTGTAATGTCGAAATGCTTTTTTGGCTAAATTACAGCACAAAAATTAAGCATTTGTACGATGATAAAATGTAGTTTTGTAATAAATTGAAAGAAAAAAGCTTCACTGGCAAAAAAAATTTGTGTTTTCTGACAACCTTTCTGGGTAGGTTTGAACACCCAACCCCTCCTCAAGTGGAATTGCCCATGCTATATGGTGTGTGTGCATGGTTATTCGGCCCGGCTGTGTTGACGTTCACACCCTACCCCCTTCGTTTCGGTACTGGCATTTGATTACTGCCCAATTTTCAGTAACTTTCCTTATAATTGTATATATCATTGTTCCCGAAAAATAGGTCACAATATTTGTATTTAGACAATGGGGAATGGAAACTATTCCACATATTAAATGTGACGGTGTATATCAATATAAAATGTATGCATTGGTGTGTGCTCCTTTGGATCTGGGGTTGCATTGTTTGATTGAACTGTGAAATAAAATTTACCCAAAAATTTTATGCATATCAAAGGAAGACAATTTGCAATCACATTGGTTAGTTTCATGTGACGACTAGAATAGACAGAAAGTCTTTGACATTTTTGAAACGCGGTTCACATTTATAGAAACAAAGATTTTTTAAAGAAACATATCAACAGTACTAATGTAGAAAGTCAAAATGTTTTTTTTTAAATAATTGACATTCTTGGCCTTCAACAGTGAAATTGGAGTCTTGGCTCATTTTAGAATTATCCATAGTTATTGCAATTATACACAGATACATAATAATACCTATATACTACATATTAGGCAAGAACAATATTGTTCTTACTGGTACATACAAGTACCTACAGTAAAGTTTTGAAAATATGGCCAAGTTAAATAAACTGTATTTTTCAGGGTTCCCGTTTTATTAGAAAATGAAATTTTACCTGAATATTCCTGCAAGTAACATCACTTCAAACACACGTTTATAAAGCAAGAATACGTCGCGTCGACGTCGATTTTGATATCGGCTTTCTTTCTTGCGTTGCGCAGTACATGAGATGAATACAACAGCCAATTCCCGCAGTTGTCTTTGTCTCTTGTCTCTATCTCCTTTGTTTTGTGCTGTTTGTGGTTTCTTGAGATGAACGATTTTAACTGAAGCTGATAACTTTCACCCTTGAATTGTCACATTGACATCAAATTTTTGGCTTCATGATGGGAATGGAAAAGGATAAAGGTTACGCATGGCTCGTGGTGGCCGCCAGCTCCTTTCTGATGGTAATTATTACACTTTATATTTATGTTTATCGGTGATTTTAATTGTTAACAGAAAACAGCCCTCATTTATAATTTAAAAATTTTGATATCAATTATTCATAATTTTAATTCCGTGGTTTCCACCTTACAGTTCATTGGACCTTCCACCTACACTTGCTATGGATCATTATTCAGCGGAGTCGATGTCATAATGTATCATACCTGGATAATTAATATAATGTGTTCTTTGTGGTTTTTCACCGGTAAAAACATTATTGACATTGACCTTAAAAACACCCTTTTACATAATTTGGGCAACATTCTCTGCCGTTTTAATAACAGAGACAAGTGTGCACTTGCCATTTGCACAAACTGTAATAACAACTGCTTTATTTACATTCAATTGTGTTTCATTAGTGATCTTTTATTTTAATTTGCAGCTTTGCTAGCAGGCCCAATGACCTTCATCTCCTCACATAGAAGAGTTGCTATGATCGGTTGCTTCATAGGGACTTGCGGCTTGGTTTTGACAGTCGCAGGATTGAATAAACCAGCGTGGATTTTTGTAATGTTTTCTCTACTATTTGGTAAGGTCACATTTTGTAAACTGTTCGATAATTGCACTTAAATTTTTTGCTAGCGTGTCCAAATGTTTTAGTGGGGCAAATTATGCGTCAACCTTTCAAAGAGAGAGAATGCACACTTATAAACAGAGGTCGCGGCACTTAAAAATCGGAAATAAGCTTGCACAGAAACCCTTGAAAACTTTAGTGTAGGCGCTTAAATAAGCACTAAAAATGTTGAAAGCGTAGGCGAAAAATAAAAAGTGGGTCTTTAAATAGGTTTACAAAATTGAATTTTTCAAAAGTTTGTCGCAGATAAAATCTAACTATCAACTATATATATATATATTGCTCAGTTTAAATATATCACTTAAAACATAGCTATAAAATCCTTAATCTACGTTGGCTCTAAAACTAAATTGGGTGTCAAAAAGTGGGGCCGCGTCGGGTTAACTTCTGCCTTCTCCTGTCTTTTAATAATATCAAATTGCAATCAAATTAAATTAATGTAAAATAAATGATATGAGAAATATATATAGATTTATGTGTGCTATTATTATTGTAAGATTAATTCCAAATATTTTAGTTTGCTCAGTTTCAGTCAGCAACAAATCTCAAAAAATAATATTCATACTAACATTTCTTTGTCCAGGGGTGGGATTAGGATTGGCTGTAAATGTTACATTCCTGGTTGTAGCACGACATTTCGAAAAGTACAGAGGACTGGCTAATGGGATCTTACAAGTCAGTTTCAGTGTTGGGCACATGATGACTCCTTTTCTCTACAGTATTATTGAGTCCCCCAAAGACAAGTTGCACATACGAGCTGTTCTGACAGCAATCGCCTTTCTCAGTTGTTCACTGTACTTTGAACCGCCCACGGATTCAAATTCACCATCGCAAAAGGTGACAAGCAGGAGATCAACTGGAACCTCCGATAGACTCCCAAATTGTGATTTACTGGAAGATATTCCACTAGTTGAAATGAAAGACTCGAATGCTGGCCAAGGTTCCGACAAGAGACTGTGCAGAAGAAGAAGCCAGTACTTGTTGGCCGTTTCCGCCGCCCTCCTTCCCAACATTCCAGAAGAATCCGAGAACAACTCTTTGAGTGACATGTCCGCTTCAATAGATTTATCTCATCATCCCACCAATGAAAACAAAACATCCCATGCCGACACCCACAAAACGAATGACGGTCCCCATAGTGACCCCATGGTAGTATCGGATTCTGAGCGTCCTAATCAACTAGCAAAAACTAATACAAAATGCTTAAACCAAAAATCGGAGGACACAAATAAAATCTGCAATGGCAAAGACAAACGCAGGGAAGATGAATACACAAGTCCAGACAAAGGTGACACCCTTGATTATTCATTGAGCGAAAAGCAGAATTCACACATGCCCAAGACTCAGCAGAATAATAATATCGTAAACGTCTTTAAAGATGCCGTTTCTCAAATAGACTTTAAGCTTCTAACGAATCTCCAATTTTTAAACATGGCCGTGTGCTGTGCACTCATCATACTAACGGTTCCTAATGTCCCCATTACTCTTTACTCCTACATATCGCTCATTTCACCGGAAAATAGTCATGAAGAAAGGGAAACTGCTCTACTAATCTTGTTTTCTATCGATATGGTCTCACGTCTCCTTGTCTCGTATTTATCAGACTTTGCCTACTTTAATCGAAGAATTGCATTCTTCTGTGCCACTCTATGCGGAGTTGTTGTCAGTGTGGGTACGTTCTGAATACCAAATAACGATTTTTAAATTATCATGTGTCCCAAACAGTCCTTAAAATTATTTAAACGGCCCGCTTATCTTTTTAGGTTTTAAAACTTTCGAAACTGCGTAGTTTCGGATTTCTGACATTGTTAATAATTTTTTCTTAGGTTTGGGTCACATAACGAATATTTCAATTATCTACTTGATGTGTGCTGTGTATGGAGTATGCATGGGAGCAATGGTGGCCACAGAATCGTTGATGTTCGTGGACGTTTTCGGAATTGAGAAGGTGTCCACCACCTACGGAGTCGTAAACTTTTTCAAAATGATCGGGCTGTTGACTATAACCCCTCTGCTTCGGAGTCCAACATCTGCTTTTTTGTATGCGTTCCATCCGTTTAGCGTAAACTCGAACAACAGCACTATTACGTGTGAGGACTGTGACCCATTAGGTATACAGAAACACAATTGATTTTAAAGGTAGAAAATGGTTTTACTCACAATCGATCAAAATATTTAACTAACAGAAATGTGTACACTTTTTAGGACTACTGAAAAATGAGGAGAGAGGAGTTGCGATTCATAATCGACAAAATATGCTGTTGCTACTGGCTTCTCCTGGAATTGTCTGTTGTATTTTGTGGACGGTAGAAGACATATGGATGCGAAGCAGTAGGAACAGAAGTCGTCGTCTGATTCGATCTGAGTTGCCAGAAAATCGTGACATTTTACCAGTGCGTGTTTAATAACTACGATGGAACAAACTAGTCAATATGCCTCAAACCTTTTCAATTGTATACACTTACACTTATTATTACATCAAATACAATAACAAAGTTGGCTAATATTATGATGATGTTGAATCAGTTGAATGAGTGTGTTTCATGTAATTGTCGCTTAAGGGGTAACTTTCATAACTGCAAAAAAAATTATAAATTAAATATTGAATTGCAAATAATTTAGGATGAGACGCGTTTTCGTAGTTCTTCCACGAGATCTTCTCGCTTAATTTCATCTTCCTGACGCGTTTCCACATTTCGCAGTTTGACCACCCCTTTTTCTAATTCACTGCCCCCAATCACAACTGCCCAAGGAATTGTCATTTCTTCACAATATTGTAACTGCTGGAGAAGCTTCGGGCTCGACTTGTAAGACTGTTCGGCCTTAATTCCATTTCCCCATAACATTGCTAATATTTTCATTCGTTCTTCTGCAAGACCCTTTTGAGCACTTGCAACAAACACTTGTGTTTCATTGGTACGGATTTTCGATGCTGTTCGTTGTTCGAGAATGCTAAAAACCCGTTCCACTCCAATAGACACACCTACGCAAGGTACTTGACGCCCTTTTGGATCAAACATCCCAACAAGGGTGTCATAACGTCCACCACCAGCCACACTACCGATTGTAGTTGCCTCATCTTTGGTACTGTCTCGATCTAAGAAAATATATAATGTAATCCCAAAAACAATTATACTTAATTTTTTTAGTATACTGCTCATTACTTATCAAGCATGCTTCATAGATAACACCAGTGTAGTAGTCCAATCCTCTGGCAAGGCTTAAATCAAAATTAAGAAGGGAATCATCCACACCCAATAACTGACAGTATTTCACGAGTAATTCCATGCTTTCGAGTCCTTCTTTTGCATTTTTGTTACTAAGAAACGATGTATTTTTCCTTATCTCTTCGATAACAGTTTGAGGTGAGCCACTCAGTCGTATGTGCTCCCCAATTTTATCAGCAGCAACTGGATCCAATCCCTTTTCTTCGATCATTTCCTTACGAACATCTTCCCAAAGTGATTTATCTAGTTTATCCACAGATGAGCATATTGTACGAAACTGGTCCGCAGGAACACCACATAATTCAAATACACCATCCAGTATTTTCCGATGGTTTATTTTAATTTGAAACTCTCCAATATCGAGTGAAGCGAGTATTTCAGCCACGATTTTTACACATTCGGAGTCCGGAAGCATATGATCGTAGGTGCCAGCAATATCGAAATCCTAGAGAGGAATAATAGTCATTCATGAATCATGCGTCTTTGTCTGTTTGCTGCACAAAATAAAAACATTTCCTTACACATTGGTAAAATTCACGATAGCGTCCTCGTGTCATTGCAGGGTTGTCTCTACGGTAAACTTTGGCTATGTGGTACCGCTTAATAGAACTAATTTTGCTCATAGCCAAATAGCGGGCGAAAGGAACTGTGAGGTCATATCGAAGGCTCAGCATTTCACCGCCCTGATCTTTCAGATCGTAAATTAATTTGGAATCTTCTCCATATTTTCCTGTTAGTACATCCTTCAATTCGAATACTGGAGTATCAATTGTTTGAGCTCCATGCTTCTTGAAGCAGTCCACGATTTTTGACAAAACATGGTGTCGAATTGCCATTTGGTCAGGGCCATAATCTCTGGTACCCTAAAGTTAACCGAATTAGAGAAAGTATCTTTACAAATCCAAATCATTACAATTACTTCAAGTGTCAAGTAAAAGAAATAAACGTTTAATCACCTTAGGAACTTTGAGAACCAACTTTTGAGATGGTGCTTCGTCCTTCAATTTACTTTTAAGTTCCAAGAGCTTTGCTACTTGCTCATCAATCTGTACAGCGTCGTAGGACACCGACAGTTTAGTTATGTTAAAGATGGGGAAACGGCGGTGTCGGTAGAGTCGAAACATTTTATCAATCATCAGAAGTTGTAGAGTAACGGGAAATTAATTTGTAGTAGCAACGAAGTGTGGATCCGAGAAGAAAAATCATAAGTTGGTCTGTTAATTTTTTTAGTACATTTCTGTATTTCCAAAACGATTATACGTGTGTAAGTATTAAATCAATGCCTTCTCTTTGTCCGCCTTTTCCAGCTTTAGTTTTCTCACAATTTCTCCTTGTTTTTTAATCTCTGACTCAATCTGGGCTTTTTCGTCGTCCGCCATGGCGTGTTCACTGTGACATATATGTGGATAGTACGATGAACGGAAGTACGAGCAAGGCCAATTTTCTCTACCTATTTCACATAAACAGCACCATGTAAGTATTAAGTAGTTAAAAGTTTCCAAGAAATGACTTAAATATTATCAGCGAAACTAATATCAAAAGTGAATTAGTAATCGAAGGAATAAACACCAACACATTAACGCATAGTGCAATCTCTTATCAATGCACACATATGCTAATGTAGTGTAGTAAACAGTACTTTCATCAAAAAAATGTATTTTACCCTTCAATAGAATTATTTTCTTAAACGACCTCAAATACGAATGTAAGATCAACTGGTTTTTGATCCACCTTCGTCACAAGAAGTGGACCAAGTATCACAATTCACTCACACGTTTTTTAAAACTAAACTAAATGCAATCTCTTCCAACTTTGCATAATATGTTTTCTCTTATAGCTCTCCTCCAATTCTGCAATATCTGCAATGCATTGCAATGCAACAAAAAGCATGTCAAAACTATGTCGATTTTCAAGTTCCCAACTACCACATCGTAGATATCATCTGACCAATCGCTAAAGCTCAAATAATTCGTAGCAGGAGATAGCACTGCAACATTTCTCAAGCGAAGAACAAACAAAGCAGCAAGTGGAAATGAAAGTTTGGGAATCACTGTGTCCAAAAAGCAAAGAAAGTCAAATGGGGTTCACGCTAGGGGAAGAGGAGTAAGAGGACCCATAAAGGAAATGACCAAGTACTACTTGGCATATGATTCTGGTGAGTTAAATTTTTTGTAATGCACATTAAATACACCCTCATTTGATTGGGTATTTCTGAAAATGTGAAAACTATACAGGCACATGGAATGGATATTCGTGACTAATACCCACAATAAAAAACCCCGTAAGCGAGGCTTTTGTAGAAACCAAAATTAATTATTTCATAGCCAAAACTTTACATGCATTTAACTACTGCAAAAATTAAGGCATAGAAGTGTACAAGTTCATGGTTCCATGCTGTTGACTTTGCTAAACAAAAACGTGGACCAACAGTTGCACTGAATAATTGTCATGCTCAGTTATTAAAAAAGAGAAAAGTAAACATTAGAAATCTGTACAGAGATTCTGCTTTCAACATAATATTATTACAAAGTGTAGTAGAAACAAACGACTGAAAGCGTAAGGTAGATACGTATGAGTGGATAACATTAAGTGGCACGGACATAACAATGCAGGAATTTTTGCAGGTTTAAACAATTGTGCCCCCTCCGTGTTTACAAAACAAATATAAGCAATTATATAATTTTAATTGTATATATGAAAGGGGTAACAAACAAAAGCGACACATGCAATTTTTTAGTTTATGAGAACTTAGGCTCTACCATACACAGGGAATAAAAGTGTGTGCTTTCAATGTAATTTGGAGTTATGTAAATTGGTCATCTATGGTATTTTGGTTTCAGCCTACTGACTAAGGGCAACACAATTGTGTCTAGGGCCCCGATGTTGCCAGAGGAAAGCAAAAAAAAATGTACTGAACTATTTTTCTTGATTACTTTTCTTCATTTTATCAACATCTTGAAGCTTATTGGTATTATCTTGTATGTAATAATCTGTGCGCAATCATGCGGCGTAGGCACTCTTTTATTTTGCCTTATTACTTGTTTCGTCTCTCTTCACAGTGAAAGTATTAACTCTACGATGGGTGTTGGGGGGGGGGGGG
>JABASC010002851.1:0-16013 GCA_019776185.1 Plutomurus gul
ACAATCACTGTGCAAGTGTTTGTTTACATTTTGCACGTGTAAACAAACCCGTGCAAAATGGAAACAATCACTGTGAAAGTGTTTGTTTACATTTTGCACGTGTTTATTTACATTTAAATATTGATAAATTTTGTTTACTATTTCCTGTTACAGGTGCAAGACTTTCCCAAAACAAATAACAAAGGTTAAGTTCGTTCGTGTCTTACTCGTCCGAAGAATGCGAACTAACGTACAATTGCGGAGAATAAGTGTTCCAATTTTCTAGGTAAATAATATAATTTTTTACTTTATACTTAATTAAATGTATCCATCCACAGGGGAAATACTCCAAATATGTGGAGAAAAATGCGCTGAAAACGGATGTGGTGAAGTCTTGGAGTCGGTCAATTAAAGTGCAATCCGTGGATCCATTTTCTGTAAAATTTTAACCAACATTTTCGGCTTTGGCACTAAATGTAGCTCCATGATTTGATCAAAGGAGCTAAAATTGGCTCAAAACGCCAATACTTGCCCAATTGGAGCTAATTTCAGCGTGTCCAATTTTAGCGACACTGGAGCTGATTTCAGCGTAGTGGTCCTGACTCCTGACTCCTGACTGACCATCACACACATACATAAACAAAGACATTCAAGCTCTCAGTATACAAACACTACATGTGAAACAAATCTGAATAGTAACAAGAAATGACAAAGGGGTCGGTTGGGATGAATTTTGTGGGCAGTTGAAAACAACTGTTTGGCAGTTGTTTTTGTCTTCGTGTCTGGGACTGACTATTAAGACACTTGAATGAATATTACATTGTGTTTTACCGTAATAATCAATCTTAGGGGCGAACACTTATAATGTACAAAGGTATTGGAAATTTCGAAATTTTTGAATTTCTCCTTACCTATGGACCACAAATGCATACCGAAGCTATGTTCTGACCGAAATTTCTTCACTATCTTATGGTGCCATTTAAAAATACATAGGACAATGGAAAAGGTTGTGCACAGGTCAAAAACTGAAAGTAGTTTCAAAATGCTGTCTCTCCTATCCGATCCATTAATGTATGTGAAGTAGTAGTTTCAACCTGCTACTTTTGTTGTAGCAGTTTGAACAACCTATGTAGCAGTTTGGTTAACCTTTATGTTGGGACTGGTCATTGTAATGTAATATAATAATGAATCCTTTACACTACTAACAACTTTTATTTGACTGTTGTTATGAAACATAGCAAATAATTGTTGCTTCCACAAACCGTCAACCGTCTGCATAAACAATCAACAGCAGTCAAATAGAAGTTGTTAGTAGTGTCGAGGATTCATTATTATAGTCTTTCGTAGCTAAGACAGATGACAGATAAAACGTTTGGTTATATGTTATATGTCATATGTTGTTCTTTTGCATTTTGTACAGCGATGACAATTTTTATATATATAAATATCAATTATAAAAATTTTACCTATGTACTGCCACACCGGGTTGGCTAATTAGTCATTAGTTGTCAACAGTTAGTATTCTGTAATTCTGTATGATAATCGAATGACGAGCAGGCCGAGAGCAACACCATGCACGTTTTTCCTCCAATAATCAATGGGTATTCAGCATGTCGATCACTAATTGCGCTTGTCAATACGCAAGTTTGTATTTAATATAGTATCACTCAAACACGTCATTGGTAAAACATCAATGTGATTTAACTAACAAAGCTCTCTTCAATTCGGGTAAACTATAGATTTACCAATAGTAGCAAATACAATCACCTATACCTACAAAACCAGATACGATACAGATGCAGATTAGCTAAACATCCAACTTGGCCAGCTCAATCTCGCAAAACAAGATGTGGGTGGCAGTACTCTAGGCCGCTAGGTATAGCGGCCTAGAGTTCTTGCGAATGTGGGTTCGGCCAATTCATAATTTCTGTGAAAACACACACATCTTTAAGGAAGAAGGAAGGAATTTTGTTTAGAAACAAAGCCAATTCCAACACTTCAGTTTTCAAATTTTTATTTTAACAGATATTTTATGGGGGCATCGTCTATCTGGCTGGTTGAACACCGAAGGAGATATATTCTGTAATATTGTGGCATAAGAATGCAAATTTCCGTCGGAGCAAATTTCTGGTTTATTTTACTGATCAAACCAGGCACGTAATTAGAGGAGGCACGTGCCCCCTTCAGATTTTAAAAATTAACGTAGGAAGAATATTGAAGGAGGAACTACAACAACAAAGGTCTTCTAGGTACTGAATGGTACACCATTGGATCAAGAAATCTACATACTACTGCACTGGTAGAGAGACCTTTTATCTACTAACCCGTTATGTCAAAACTCAGTTTCATTAAAATCAAATTCTCATGTTCTAATTTCCTATCAAATGTGTGTTGTCTTTACCAATGACATTGAGTTTTGAAAGAACGGGTTAGGTCTTATTAATAACACCATCCATTGACGTTACTGATTGTCAATGATCACCGTATCAGCAAACCTTTGCATGCTTAGCTGTTGTTTGTACACGTATTCGTATTTGTACGGGAACAAACGCCCAGTTTTGTTCACCAACTACACAGCATAGTTTTCAGTATCATTTATGGATAAGATAATCACTTGATGGATTGTCATATATTCAACAAGTCGCGCAAAATCAAGGAAATCTATTCCACATCCTTGCAACCATGGCCAAAAAAGGTCGACTTTTTGGGTTGACGTGCGACCTAGATGACCTACCGAAATTCGTTACCTATTTTGGACAGAATATTTGTGACCTCTGAGAGTACACAGAATATTTGTGACCTCTGAGAGTACACACAAATACAATGTTATCTTATTGTAAGATTCTAGGATTGGTATTTTGCCTTTTTGCCTTGGCGAAATGTTTATTTCGTTACAATTTCAATTTGGCAAGAACCGTGTAATCTTATCAATTTGGCCATTTGCTGGTTTCATTCAGCAATTTGCCTGTTTTCAACGAATTTCACCAACTGAACGCAACATTGTTGTGTTTTCGATGAATGATGACTGCTTTGACAGCATCTCTAATCTGTATATATTATAATGGTAAAATGCTTTATTCTAGGGTGGTGTTTTTACTGTGTTTGTTCGTAATGTGTGTAGTGTAGGTATGGATGGTGAAAATTTCAGCATGAGTATTACATACAACTAGTAGTGAGTAATACATTGGAAGGTATTCTTCTGTTGGGCCTTCTGTATTCGCATGCATGCATCCCTTTCACTATTTCACTATATTATAGAATGTTACCGTTTGTTATTCATTCTTAGTTTAGTGAGTCAGGTGGCTGAGTGAGTGACTGGCACAGATTACTTCAAGACATGCATCAATGCGCTATAATTATAAAATATTTTTAACTTGTGTTCATCACGTTCAGTTACGTAGTTGAGACTGAGACATTAAATGTAACGAAACCTTTATTGCATTCAGTCACATTTAGCACCTTTTTATTAAATAGTTGGCACTGGCTGTTGGCACGGGCCATGTTCATCCTGCAATAAAAAAAGAAAAATTGTTCGGGTCCTCAGATCCTGACATCCTGATCTCTGTAAGTCTACTTCTTTAGTACGAAAATTACGATACAAAATCTGAAGTACAACTGAAAGTGTGATAACTGATAACCAACCAACACCTTTAAAACCAATGGGGGCAGTTTTAGTAAACTATATTATACTTACTTCTATTAAATGAATAACGACTAAGAAAGGAAATCAACTCATTAAGAATTAATCCTTATAACACAAATAATTGTCACAGTATATTAATTAATTTGTATAATAAGAGTTGTCGCAAAAACAAGCATGTACTGTACAGTGTAGAGTGTAGAGTACAGAGTACAACAAATTATTAATACATACTCACAATTGACAATTCAGTTTGCTTTACGTAGTAAAATTAGTGTGCCAAATCCTAAACCAACATGTCCATTATAAAATTAGACCATCAACCATTAATAGATTAGTAATAATTTTTTAGTGTGTTAGTGTTAGGAAATATTAAGTCAATAGTTACTAGCGGAAAGGGAAGGGACAAGGGACAAAATATAGATTCATCTAGTGTTTACATTTTATAAACATCAAATATTATTGCTGTCACCTGTGACAGTCTGAAAACCCAGAAGCCAAATAAAATAAAGTAATTGTCCATTATTTTTTTTGCAGATAATAATTAGCGTTTGGGCGATTCAAGCAAGTTGAATTTCTGCATTTAGGTTGAGCTAAAAGGGACGCAATTACTGAATCATCATTCGTCTTGCCCAAATCCGTTATCAGTAGCATCCTATGACTGTGACGTTACGGTTGTGATTCTGTTACTCCCAATTACGCTCTAGCGACTAGCGAGTCGTGTGTTGTTGTGCACCTCTCTTTCAGTCACTCAGTCCAACCAAACGAATACTTTTGCTTGAGTAATAAAAATTAAACTTTTTTAGCTAAGACAACAATATCAAAGCCAACGAACAAATATTAGCAACAATTCTATAAAAACGAAACAAATCTTTCAGTGCAATCATGGGTAAGTTCTATTCCATTACAAGTAATATAAATAATGGAATTAGAAATAATTCTTTACATACTCTAAATATAAATATTTACAATGTTGAGAAAATAGCTAAGAAAAAAATATAAATATTTTCTTTATGAAGGTCGGAGTTGTCAGAATTGCATGACGAGGATGCCTTACGCAACACTCATTGCTACAATCATGTGCCTTGCGGGTGTCGGTGTATTTTGTGGAACAATGTATCGCGGAGTTGCCTTAACACGCCTGATGTTTGTTGAAGTGTTTCACTTTCGGGTGGAGTGGTTAGAACCGGTGCAGCTGACATTTGTCATCATCGGAGCCTGTATGGGAGCCTTGGGGGTTATGATCCTCTTCATCGGATGTCTCACCACTGGGGAAACCAGACGATCCGTTTATAGAGCGTGGAAAGCTCGCGTTGGAGGACGCATTTCTTGTGCTGTGGTAAGTCATACGCCTAACAATCAAAAGATACGATTTTATTACAAACCTGTTTCTAGTATTTGCACATCAGTGTTTTCCTTTTTTTTCTTTTTTTTTAGTTTATGGTCATCACGTACATATTAGAACTAGCTTGGCTGGGCATGTTCTGTTTTTTGGTTGTGGTGACAGCCACATTTTCAATATTTTGGTCTCTTTGCTCATATCAAAAAACTCCGTACGACAAGGAGAACTGCATTGATTTCACACAATTTCGTAAGTAGAAAAGTTTTCGGTTTGTTTTTGCTAAAAATCAAATATATTCGGCTATAGCTGCTATATTTATATCTTATAGATTTCCTCTTCCCTAATAATACGCGAATTGAGGATATGAAAGTGTGTGAAACGAACGAGATAAAAATGTTCTGCAAGGACTACGTTGAAAGAGCTGAAGTGATGTTTATACTTGCGACCGGCTCATGTGCCTTGGTCATTATGAGTTTGGTGAGTTCATTCAAGTAAAATAAGATGTTGCAATTCTAATGCGACGATTCCGGAAATTTTGTGTAATTTAATTTTTATCTGTTTTTATTTATTTATAGATTCATTACTTGATGTGTTTGTCAGCTAATTATGCTCACATAAAGGATCACGAAAAATTGCAGGATTTTCAGGAGCTGCAATATTTTACCACAGGGGAATCAGAAATGACGGCTTTGGCTGGAAAAGATCGCTTCTGAGTATTAAATCACAACTAACTTCCAATCTATTTCACTACCACTGTCGCATCTTTCAAAGATAAACTCACAGAATTAGCTCTATGAATTTTATTCCTTTTTTTATTATTTTTGCAAATGGTGCACGTGAGTCATTAGTTCATTGAATTATGTCGCTAAAATTTATATTCCTGTGGGTGGAAACGGTGTACATATTTATTATTTGTAGTATTATCAGATGACTACGGGCGCTGGGCAGTCGCACTTTCTGTAATTTTGAAGGTGAAGAATTATTTCAGTTTCCCATTTTTATCAGTTATCAGTGCCGTCCAAGTTCAATGTTAATTAAAATTGGGAACACCAAAGATAAAGTCATGAACAAGTAACGGAAGTGTGGTGGTGCCCCATATTAATGTTACTGATTTTCTGGCTCTCTCATTCCTACATTTGACTACCATTGTTATAAGTAATGTACCAGATTAAGGACATTCTTTCCACTAAACACAAAGATTATTCCATCAGAGCAGCTCTGATGTGGGATGTGTATTGTGTCCAAATTTGGAACATATTTAGCAGTAACATTGAGAAGGAATTCCCTGTACTATTTATAATAGACTATAAATCTATAACTTTATTTCGTGTCCGGACAGTTTATAGCACCCGTTTTATAGCAGTTTTGGTAGCATATAGCATGGTCACTTTATAGCGTGGGAAACATAGTGACGGACAGTTTATAAGATGGAAAATATATTGCAAGGACAAATTATATCAATTTTTTTTATTGCGGGGGACAGATTATAACAATGCAATAACAACATTGCCAGTTAAATTAAAAAATGTTCTGTCAAAGTAGTTAGACTGAAAATTCTATTAAAGCCTTCGCAACTATTGTTTGTTTTTCCCAATCTTCCGTAATTGAATTGTGAACATTCCAAAGGAAAGTGAACCCATCGTGTATTAACATTGGGTTCCCCCGAGATGTATTTCGAAATTAAGAGCCATTTTAAATGGGCTGCGGGGCTGCCACCCAACAGAATAAAAATAAAAAAGAACAGCGAAACAAAAAGTAATTCTTTAACAGTTTCACGTACTAAATGAATGAAGGCAATGAACGAAATATCTCAGAATTTCACGCTTATCAGTTTTATGCAAATATGTATATTAGACATTATATATTTGACACGTTATACACTGTCCATCACTATAAAAAGACAACACTACAAAAATCTGGCAATAGATTTTCCATCCTATAAACTTTTCGTTACTATATTATTTCTAAGCGATAAAGTGTCCTTTCTGTATACCGGCTGTGATAAGACGGTATGCTATAACACGGCTACTATAAACTGTCCTAGAATCACTTTATTTAGGTATATTTGGTACGTACTATTTACTTGTATTTAATTTTACAGTCTACGCAAACTATAGTATTTACTACAGTCACACATTCAAGTTTCTTACAAAGGTAGTTGTACGTTATGCTATGCATTTGATTTTTTGGGGGTGCATTGTGGAATCTTTCATATTTTGTTTATAGGTCTAAAAGTAAAATGCATTTTGTTAATGATGCACGGATTACGAAAGTAGTCAGAATGTATTTGTGTGTATCCGAGTGAATTTGTTAAAGTGAGTGGTGATGTAGCAAAGTAGGTTGTAAAATATTTTTTATCGTTATGATATCATTATATTTGAATAAAATCAAATTTTGAAACAATTCGTATTATTTATTACTAATAATAATGTATGCGCATACCGCCACCGTCATTTAATGATTCTATACACGAGATCTTTGTTTATTGCTTTAGTTTAGTTGTTGTTTCTTTAAATAGGTTACACTTACTTATCATAATATTTCTAAAGCTAGAGCTAAAAATAACAAATTGATCAGAACAGCACATTCAGTGGAAATAATCTCTCTTCTTCATTTGTGTATACAAAAATACAGCAAAACCAACCAAGTAAATTGATTGTTGATTGATTTTGCCAAGTCCTATTTGTCACATCAGGATTTTATGATTATTATTTATGAAAACTATGAAAGCAGAATTACTGAAAGCCAGTGTAATGAACAGACCAGCGGATACAATATTTTTCAAATGCATTTTACTTCTGCAAACATGTAACTAAAATAAACATCATATTTGATATACTTTCATGGTCTAGCATTCCATAGAAAGGTAACAACAAAGATACAAAAAAATTGCATTGCATATAAAATAAAATAATGAGTGATCGTCTCGGGTAGTTTCAAACCAGAATATATTGCTGCATTTGGAGATGAAATCCAGGAGTCAGTCCTGAATTGTGTGAGATTTAAGCGGTGATGCAAAATACAACGTGAAAACAATTGGTACGAATAAAAAATACAGAATAAATTACAGTTACAAAATAAAGTCATTCAATATGGTGTTGGTATTATTTTAGCTAGACTCCATCAGCGCTTTTATAATATGAGGCATTTGGCTTAATTTTGTACGAATATCATGAGGAATTACATCATTTTGTTTGTACTGATTCATTTGCCCCTTGTTTGTAATAAAAGCGATATTGGGAGAGGTTGAGTTCACTATTAAACGGCTTCCGTCCCCATAATTAACATGTATATCACCATTCGCCAGTTGAGTAGCTGTCCCGATTCCCGAAATCGTCTTATTACTAATGAGTTTTTTCGATTTACTCCTTTTCGATCCGGGAGCTGCACTTGAAAGCGACGTCTCATAACCACCCATCTAAAACGATAACAGTAACAAAACAATCTTATTTCCAATTTCATCACTTACTTAGAATAATTCCTTAACTAATTTGAAATTTTTTTCATACCGTGGGTGCATTCACAACACTTTGCGGGGCTTTATTCTCTTTATTGCAGTTTGCAGATTGCAATGTTGTGAAAGACTGCTGTATTCTTCGGCCAACGACGAGGGGAAAGCAGGACTCTTCCGTATTTGCGCTTGCACTTTCCATTGCTCGCTCCAGTGTTTCACAGTGTTTCAAGCACTTCTTAAAATGTTCCCATATTAATTGACCACCGGGTGACAACCTTGGATTATCTTTTACATCGAAACTGAGAACTGCCCCTGAGCCTTCCACTAATTTAACTTGAGATCCGGCTTTTGTGACTTTTCCACCTAATTAATTAACAAATGTTTAATTGTAATACGCAATTACAATTCTAGACGCTAAAGAGCTTTCTATATGAGCTTGAGTTTTAGATAATAGCGAGAAAGTGGTTTGAATTTTTAACTTTTTTGTGTCTCACAAGGGACCTACAGGGACTGTTGCAGTCCTATTTATATACTTTTGTCAATTTTCATTACTCTTTCATTGTCATGTAATGCTGGAAAAAATGGTGATTACCTTCATAAAAATGAGCTTCGAAATCTGCATTTGGGCCGTTTTCCATGAGCACGCACTTTGCACTAGAGCTGTAAAAAGTAACTTTGGGAGTTTTGCTTTTTACTAAGTCAACGAACTTTGATGCATAAGAATATTTCTTCCAGTTCTTTTCAGGCATGTTTTCATAATTATAACTGGCATCTGCCCCCTCAACCGGTAGTGCAGGTGGCTCAGCACCCACACGTGTCCCTTTACCTCCATTTGGATTATAAGTAACAATCTAAACAACAAAAAAACTAAAGTAAAATTGCACTATGAAAGAATTAACAATAGAGCAATAACTTTCTAGAAGTGTTGTACCCTCATTCCATCCGCCGAAATTCTTAACACCTCTGTAACTCTTTGTACACCACCGACAGTTTTCAGAAACTCCATACAGACCTCTCCTGTGTCCATAATATTAACGATAACATTTTTGGCCTTCAGTCTAACAGGACCAAGGCGGTTAGAGTTGAGAACAGGAATAGATATTTTGATTTCTTGCTGCTGCGGTTTATGCTGGATTTGTCGCTCTTGCGTGTGATGGCTACCCAGTGCATTCTCTTCACTTAAATTCTGCGTAACGGTTTTAAAAGGCATCTGTACAGTAGAAGATGTCGTGTTTACTGGAACAACTGGAAAAGATGCAGCATCCATTACAACTCTTGTATTTCCTCCACTACAATTTTTAGGAAAACACATGCATCCACATGTGTCTACATGAGAACACTGCGTGCATTGCTTCCAAGCATGGCTGCAATTGGTGGCTTTAAAACTCAAGTTAGAGTTGGACTTTTGACTTGCACAATTATCACGGGTGGATAGGCAGGACACGGACGCGGTTCCTTGGATTCTCTCTTCGTGTGGTACATAGGACAACATTTGGTGTGAGCCTAAATCAAAATCTCTATCGGATCCCGGAGAACCGCTTTGACTTTTCAATGTGGACCTACTTGAACTTGTTCTGGATCTATGGCTTACTTCGCTACTACGATGGCTGGCCAAAGAATGATTAGTACTTCCGGAAGATGAACTGCAACATGACCCAATTCTTCTCACATCAACTCCACAATTAGAGATAGCAGAAGTTGGACATGACATTTTGGACTCGGAATTTACGGTTGGTGCAGGAAGTACACCCCGAGATTGCATTTGAGAATTTTGTAATGACGACGTCAAGTAGGAGGATGCCACACCGCTATCACAGGACAGCCACCTCTTAGATGCATCAGTTCGAACAACATTTCGGTTTTTGTTCATGAAAGGATGACCGAGAATTCCACAAAGTTTAATCCGTTCACCTGGGTTCTTCTTTAGCAAGCAGGTAATTAAGTCTCTCGCTTCCACGGATAACGTTGAGGGTAGGTGAGCTTCGGCCATGACAATGAGTGCAATGGTGGACTGAACGCAGTCTTTTGCATCAAAAGGGGGGTTTCCGACAAGCATTGCGTACAGTATTACACCCATTCCCCACAAATCAGTCTCAAGCCCATGGGATGATCTTGTGGCCACCTCAGGTGAAATGTAGTTCGGCGTACCGCACATTGTCATGTGCTTCTCATCAGGCCATGCTAGTTGAGTGGCAAGGCCGAAATCTGCAATTTTCTATGCATAAAAATATTTGTTAATAATTAGTCAAACTACTTGGCAACAATTAGTAACTTTGCATGTAATTAACTCACAATATTCATTTCAGCTGTCAAAAGCAAATTAGACAACTTCATGTCTCGGTGGATGATGCTGTGAGAATGTAAATATAAAAGTCCTTCCACAACTTGTCGCAAAATATTACACGCTGCAAGGAAAAAAAACAGCCATTTGTTTCAGAGTCTTTTCTGGTTCATTAACAATTGGATTCTATTGATTAATGTAATTCGTTTACCTTCATGTTCCGAGAGAACAGACTTTGTTGTTTTTAGATAGCGTTGTAATTCTCCGTTTTGACACAATTCAAGTACTAAATACACGTAGTTTTCATCTTCGAAACAGGTGTAAAGCTCAAGCACAGAAGGGTGCTTCAATCGAGAATGAATTGAAACCTCCTCTTTCACACGACCGTCCATATGTTTTGCTTTCGAAACTTTTTTATCAATCTTTATCGAAATTTAAACAAAAAGGCTTTAATACAATACTAAAAGGATTGATTTGAAATTTGAATAAATATGTAAGGTACATCATCACGCTAATTGTTCGTTCGATATGTTTCAAATAATTATTCATACCATCTTAATGGCAACATCCACACCATTTTTGGAACACCGTGCTCTATACACGACTGCAAAACCACCTTTCCCCAACAAATCCAGGACTTCATATTGCTAGAAGTGACAATAACAACATTAAAGATATGTATATATTTATTACACCTTTGTTGACCGAACGCTTCAAAAACTACTTCTAATTCTTAATTTCTATTCATTCGGAGAAACGTGTACATTCAATACACATTTATGAAGTAAGCATGGACGGGTTTGATGTTTAACTCGTTGACAAATTTCGACGAATGTAACATTAGAATGAATATGAATTATTGTTACCTCGATAGAATCTCCAAAGTTCCCCATGCTATAAAAATAGTGAAGTCCGCATACTTAAAGTTTCAAGTCGAAAATTGACCTTGGAAATTGTTTCCAAATAGAAAATAACAAATTGTTATTTGTTAATATGTATTCGAAACAATTAAACTTCATCACACGAGCTAAACCGAACTTTTTTCCTTGATAAATGAGTTAATTATAAAACTAGAACAATTCTAAACTGACAACTGATTTTGAAAACACTTATTCACTTATTATATGTTGTATTTTCAATTTATTGCGGTAGTCTATGCTGCTTTCTAAAGTCAATAAATCCAATATTGATTTCAATTACAGAATATTTAAAATAACTTTTTAATTGAAATTAGCAACTCCATTCACACTAATTACACTCTCACGGAGGAACCTGATATATCGGTGTACCGTTACAGAATTATTTAAAAGTCAAGCAATGCAACAGGCTACCTCATGCAATCTAAGTGAAAGGCGCCTAAGCCATTCTCCCGCGTCCAGCCAATATATCATGTGATGGAATTCTGCTGCTACGCATATCACATGCTGTTAAATTTGAGTCATTTTCTCCGACGTTTTCTTACTTCTCATAATTTTGAAGAGCATGTTCTGGGGAATTTCCCTTCTTTAATTTACTTTTGCCGGTTGTCTCCCTTAGATTCACAAATCGGTTTCTTTCTCCCGGTCAGGTTTCTCAGTTTAAATTCAGACACGACCACGGACGTAAGAAAATATCAGTGGAAAACTACGAACAACGAAAGAAATTTTTATAGAGATTTTATTAAAACCCAGTTAAAGTTTTCCTATTCGTCTCTGTCACTACAATCTTAATATTTTATTATCACCGATGAAATTCAATTAAATCAATTTGGTTTTTAGTCGTGTTGAGCGTGAAAACTGCAAGAACTTATCATGAATCATTTAAAACAAGCTCTGGCATTATGTAAATTAAGTTTGCCCCGATCAACTTTGACTCGCAATTTGGTGAGCAACAAAGGTGGCCTTTCGGGTGATGGAATTGCGTTGGGTAGCCAAAACTTAGCTTCAAAAATTCCTAAATCTTCTGGTAAGTTAACTGTCAACTGTTAGTAAAACATTTAATTGTGTATTTTGTAATACTAAATCAAAACTATTTTTTTGTATTATGATGTATGATTGCAACAATTTGCTTATGATGTCTGATTTCAATTGTAACTAATGATTACAGCATCAACAGCAGCAGAAAAAGAACCGATTCCTGAAAATATTATCAATGGAGAAAGATCAACATTTCGATCTAGCAAAATCTCGATGGGAGTACCCTTACCGAATCTCCCGAAACCCATCTACATAAAAGCAGAAAGCTCTCATTTCGAAACTCGTGTTACTGAATTAGAAAATGGACTTCGAGTTGGCTCTCAGGATCGATATGGCAATTATTGTACAATAGGTGTTACAATACATACTGGAGCCCGTTTTGAAGCACCCTTCCCCAAAGGAATTTCTCATATTGTAGAAAAACTTGGATTTCAGGTTCCAAATTGTTTCAGTTAACCGCATTTTATTATTCTTGTTACTTATTGATTGTTATTACTAACGAATAATACCTTTGTCTGTAGTCCACTCACAATTATCAAACGAGAGACCTGTTGATCAAAGAATTGGAAGTGTACGGGGGCATCTTTGATACACAAACTTCAAGGTGAATTAATTTAAGTTTATTAATTAGCTACAGCATTCATGCTTGTTATGTTTGTTTTTACTATTATGTGTGTACTTATTGTAGAGACGTGACTGTATACGCGATTTCAATGGAAAGACACGGTGTACCTAATATTATGAAGGTACTTGCTGATTCCGTTTTACGACCCCGGATTACGGAGGATGAGCTTCGAAATGCAAAAACTACAGCTTTGTACGAACTGGAAGACATGGATATGCGACCTGAACAGGAGGGTATTTTAATGGAAATGGTTCATGCAGCAGCATGGGACAACAATACGCTCGGTTTTCCTAGATACTGTCCCCCAGAAAATATGGAGGTCATAACACGAGAAAAAATTTTAGAATACATGAAGGCAAATTACACTCCCGAGAATACGGTGATTTCTGGAGCTGGAGTTAGTCACGACGAGCTAGTTGATCTCACTAAGGAATTCTTCGATTTTAATAAAGCAATGTGGAACACAGATGCTTCTATTGGAAGTTCTGTTACCCGTGACAAAACCAAGGCGCTCTACACGGGTGGGGAAATTAGGATGGAGAAAGATTTTGGTCAATTTAATGCTGGTCCAATGCCCGTTCCAAAACTGGCTCACATGGCCATAGGTCTTGAGTCAGTGTCTCATTGGGATCCAGACTTCATAACAAGCTGCGTGCTTAACTTAATGATGGGTGGTGGTGGTTCATTTAGCGCTGGAGGACCTGGCAAGGGAATGTATTCACGATTATACACACACGTACTGAATCTGAGACCATGGGTTTACAACGTCACTGCTTACAATAACTGTTATGGTGACTCGGGTGTTTTTTGCATTTACGGGTGCGCCGCCCCTGCCTACCTGGACAGTCTGACTGAGGTTATAGTGACCCAGCTTCATGGTATGGCGGCCGTGACCGACGGGCCAGAATTTGAGAGAGCGAAAATTCAACTGAAATCTATGCTTTTGATGAACCTGGAAACGAGACCTGTTGTATTCGAAGATATTGGACGTCAAATATTGGCTCAAGGATTTTACCGCTCCGCAAGCGATTACATGAAATTAATAGATCAAGTCCAACAAGAAGATATCATCCGCCTTGCAAACAGAATGCTTAAAACGAAGCCCGTGTTAGTAGGTCTAGGAAGTTTGTATAAACTGCCGCCCTACCAGAATATTATTGCATCTGATGGAATGCTCCGCGAGAGCCAAGTCAAAAGTCGATTAAACTTATTCCGCCGTTAATTAATATGTAATAAAAATCTAAATCTACCCCATTCGCCATGCCCAGAAACCAATGTTCAAAATTCAGAGTCTAATAATCTAGAGAGGTCAGCCTTCATCTTTTCTGCTACTACCTCTTTTCCACCAGTACCCCCTACACACTACCCCCTATTCTCTGTGGGCTGAATCAAGATGGGAAAAGATTCAACAGAATGACAATAGCATCGATTCTTAACAATCGTATTCATTCCGTCTCCTACGCTTTTATTTACATCAGATGGCAAGTGCATAAAATGTAAATTTCTTTAGCAAAAATGTGCATTTGCGACTGAAACACCCACGCAATACGTACAATACGAATGTATACAAACGTGCTATAACTAACTAGCTTTTATGAAAATAATTTTTGCCAATATCAGTATAATATGGCACTCATCACTTGACGTAAATAAATGCAATAGTTCGTCAACAATGCAAGATGAATACAATTGTTCTGAATGTTCCCTATTTGCTTCTGTTCCTAACTTAATGCAGCCCATTGAAAAGGGGGGGAAACGCAATTGTAAGTGGTGACGGTGACGGTGGCGGTGGTGGTGGAAGGGAGGTAGTAGTAGTCTGAGAAGCGTATAATTCGTGCTACAAAGCGTGTGTATCTGCTAACAGACTGATGTTGACGGATTTTCATCTTTTAACTGTACAACCAACATTTATGATGTGCACTTCCACATGCATACCTCTTCAGTAATTATATAAATACTATAGTAATTAGTTTGGGTAGCACATTTGTAATCCTAATGGAAACCCTTTTACGGACTTTAGAGTGCTAGTCTTACTTTTATCCTACGTAAGTATATTATGATGTTAATTATTATTTTGTAAAAGCAATCATGTTCTGGGCAATAAATGTAACCTCGAAAATTAAAATGTATGTTCTTTGAATACGTTGCTCAATGGTTTCGTTTGATTGAAGATGTTCTTTAACCTAGAATCGGAGCGGTACACGTTCCCAGGTAAAATACCTCCACCACACTTACATTACTAAAACCTTGAGTAAATACTTGACTGCACATCCATCCATAGAAGCACACGAACACACATTAAGGTTATTAATAATGCTTTCTTTGTAAAAAAAACACTGGTAATCATTTTAGTTGAGATAATAATGATGCATTATTATTGCTGTACGGATTTTTTTCACAATCTGTAGTGTTTATGTACGGTGAATGCGCTTGAGAACGGCAACCTGTAGTATGCTAATGCCAAATTTTACGACTTGTTTGTCATTAAAGGTTGGCGATAATTGATTACACTGTTAAGAGCAAAAATTATTAAAGTGAATATGCACACGTAATAGCTACATGGCTAACACCAGGGTTCGCTAAAACGCAAAAAGAGCAGAGGCAATTTCGGATTTTTTTTTGCTTTATTGATGTTTTTTTGCTGTTTTGCAGCTTTTTGGAATCCCCGTATAATAAATACGTACATTTTTAAAGATATGATATTCAAAAATTAAAATAAATAAATGCTTTAGAGTTG
>JABASC010002852.1:0-16009 GCA_019776185.1 Plutomurus gul
TCAGTCAGACCCACATTTTTGCATGATTAACATTAGACATCAAACTGTTGCAAGATGTTGCAAAGTGATGTAAAGTAACTGTGCACGCTTTATGGTTCCCAATTACAGTTACTGCCTAAGTACTTATGTGCAATTAGTAGTATGATGTACATTTTTAACTAGATTGGAAATTGACATATTATTTTGATACACCTTTTCCAGGAAAATTAAATTTACATACATGGGTTTGGTAAGGAAATAATAAAGGTATTATATTTCAGGCTAATGCCAGGACCAGGGCTCATACTCATACCCATTACCCAATAGGTGGGCAAAGTGGGTATTACTCATATTGCACACCCACATAAATTGTTACCCACTTGGGCACTGGGCAATACTAATTAGAGATCGGACCATTTCATTTCAGCGATACTTTCATTTCATTTCTTTTTTCGAATTTTCATTTCATTTTTTCCATTTATTAATTTTATAATTTCATTTTTCAAAAAGAAATGAAATGGAATGGAATATTTAGTTATTTATTTATGGAAAGAAACTGCAAATATAAACTCTCTCCAAGCACCAAGGAAAGCCCACCTTCAGGCGAATCTTAGGTGGATAAGTTTCGGATAGTGCAGTGCCGATCTACAAAATTAGTTTTTTCGAACTTTTTAGACAAAAAAATTGCGACAAAAGTGTGCTTAGAATCATACTAATTCCCCCCAAAATAGAATGTTACCAGATTAGTACCGGTAAGACTTGGCACACTTTTAAGTGTAAGAGGTTACTATAGAATTTCCAGATGGTTTCGGCCAATTATTTTTTCGTACATTTTAGGCCAAAATTATACGAAATTAAAAATCGAAATAAAATATCTGCAGTCACAAGTATTGTGCCTCAAAGGAGCATTTTCTTGGTGGACTTTTGGTACATTCCGCAAAGATTGCGAGTAAAAAAGTATTCCTGAAAACCCAAAATCGAATGGAAAATAGGTGCTTCTTCCATTAGTTTGTGTAATATGCACTGCCTTTGTAGAGTTGTAAAGACCACTAGTGCTTATTCTATTATGTACATATAAGAAAAAGTGCATAGACAGACAGAATCCAGACACACAACACCGTTCATTAGCCAACCTTTGAGGCAGGCTATGATGAATATTATGCGATTATAGTATTTTAATTAAATACAGAGGTGATCTTGCGCTAAAAAGGTAAAATTGTACCAACAACCGTTGTTTCACATTTACAACATTGAAACAGTATTGCAGTCTTTTCAATGCGGAATCTGTTTCTTAATTTTGTGATTGGTAGACTCGTTTGTTTGAATCATTTTTCTGTTCTACCAATGCTATACGCGTAGCATATGTCCCCTAATAGTAAAATTATTTAGCTTAAATAAATATCTCTCTAGTCTAGAATCAATAATGTGATACATATAATGGAGTACTGTGAAAATGCCCCTAAACACCCATATGGCACGTATGTAGCTATTGCGTGGGCATTAGCGAACAATACTCAAGGATTAATTACCCGTCCATCTGATCTAGTTTTGATTATTACTGAGCGAATTGTCAAATTTAACGATTAATTGTTTTATTACAAAAAATATTGCGCCTAGAATTTTAAACAGTACAATAAATACCACAAAATTATTATGTTGGATAATACCCAAGTTGTGAGTTGTCAGCTTGAGGCGTAAATATGAATTAATTCCGTTTACTTGCACCAATAATCAATGGAACTGTAGTGAGGAGTCTCACGCTCTATCCGTATTCAGCACAACCTTTTCCTCAATGAAATCGAGAACACACGAAAAGTTATTTAAGTAAAATAAAAGCATCTAATGCTAATAGGATCTACACAATTGTGCATTTGTGTGGATGTACTAATAGTACGCTACAAGAAATGAAGGAAATTTTTAAATTATAGGATTTACACAATTGTGCATTTGTGTGGATGTACTAATAGTACGCTACAAGAAATGAAGGAAATTTTTAAATTATCAATTTATAGTGTGGGCTTTGGTGAAGTCTTCGACACAGACAACATTAAATGGAGAGTATGGAACCTAATTCCAACCAAACCGTTTTGGGGCTCACATCTCACTAAATATACTAAATTGTTGATTTGTTGGATTTGAATCAAACGTTCATGGCATGTGCTACTTTAAGGGAAAAGCCAATAATCGATCAACCATGATATGATTTTTCCATTTTTGGCAATGATTCTGTCACCTACAAGTATAATGAGCATTTTGCTTACGAGTTTTGCATGCATTGAATTTTGTATACTCAGCATTGCACTTTGCATAGCAGTCATCTTTCAAATAATGGTGGTATACAGGCTCCTATCGAAATTGAATCATCAGAGTGGGTATAGAACAGACAGTAAAGTCCTGAAAGCTGGCTGCAAACGAGCCATAAACTTTCATTTGTTACCTCCACCTACGATCTTCTTTTTCGTCTAGTCCTTGCACTGACTACACTTGTTCTCCGCCGCGGTTTATAGTAAATGCCACCGTGTATTTCGGCCTATATGCAGTTTATGGTTTGCGGTCCGTGTTAGAAGCTAGCGTGAAACTTTGACCTTTCCTTGTGTGAGTAGAGCTTATTATATTGCATCCTTGGCGAAATGAGACGGCGAATGTTTTGGAGTTTTACACACCACGGACAAATGGATGCATTCATTTTAAATAACATAGCAACTCACAATACTCTGTTATAGCGACAAAAACTAATTAAGAATGACTTTTACGAGTACCACAAACAAATTCCACGGCAGTTGTCTGTATACTTTTGTTTTGAACAATTTAGACTCTAAACTGATACATGATACATGTGGCTTAAAAGACTAGATGTAAGTGGCACAGTCCCACTTTCAGTGATTAGTTCATTGTACATGTAAATACTGGGCGCAAAATGATGACTGGGGCAGGGACAATCAGTCAGAGACGACGAGACATGCAATCGTAGGTTGCTAAGAACAAGCGGCTTTAATAAAATAAATAGCAAAGTGGCTGCTGGAATCGACTTGACTTAACGTAAGTAGGCCAGTAATTTCGACGTGGGTTATATGCACGGGTGGAAAGTGAGAGCGGAGACAAAGGGCTTCCAAGTTAAAGAAGCGTGAAAACAAAGTTGATGGATTGGGTAGAGCGAATGTACAAACTATTGCTGAGCACCTACAACTGCATTTGCAGTGATCAGAATTCTAGAGCCGTAACGTGAGTGAATAGATGAAGAAATGCCCATTTCTGTACATTTTCTATTTGCCCTTACAAGCTAAAATTTGTCTCGTGTGCAGAAAGTTTTCGCTACCCATGCAGCATTTATCAGATGCGGAAACCTTGGTACGGTGACAGCACTAGCCACAGGCGTCATCTGAAAGTTTTGCCAGTAAAAATGGTCATGCAAGTATACTTTGTACTGCGTGTAAGTGCCTGTTAGCTAAACATGTCTTTAATTAAACTAATTGTGAATAATGTCTACTATTTTCCTTTTCTTGTTCTTAATTAGACTCGACTTATCTCTCAATTTAATCCTTTGACGCTTGTATATTTCAACAATTCAATTAGAGAATGCAAATTGTTCCTATTATATAGTTTGAATCATTTGAGTACGATCCGATGACCCATTCTATTATATATAGCTAAATATGTCTATACGGGCATTACATAAATTGTAGCACAAATTTAAGATAGCAGTGAATTAATGCGGTACAATTTCCCCATATATATCATAGTATTGCATGGAGACACGAGAATCTTGTATTGTTAATGAATGAAGTGAATCAAGACTTCAGTTAAGATTTCTCGGCCCCATTCACTGGGATTCGATTCAACGCAACTGAAGTGAAAAGATACGGCAATTATTGAAGGCTGCATTGGTATACAATCTACGGACCATACCCAGAGCAACTGAATAATAGATGAAAATTCAATTGAAAATGTACCACTTGTAAGGAAGGAAGAAAGCATGACGAAGAAAGAAAGAGGAGCGAAGAAATAAGTCAAGAATTGAAAGGAGGAAAATGAGATTTAATGGAAGATAATATGACGGGGAAAAGTATCTGTGGAATGGAATCAGCTGGCAGCGAATTTTATGTGTTGTTTTGTTGTTTCTAGGGGAAAGAGGGGATTCGGATGGTAGCCAGCAGAGAACGTTGAGTCCAAGTACGAGTCGCATTCCATCACCAAGTCGGAGGTCATCAGTGACAAGCTTAGGAAGGAGTAATGCGAGCAGTGGGATATCATCCGTATCTGTGCCCGCATCACCAACGTATGCAGCACCAACCTCTCGCTACCATCAAGGATGCTATATCCCTCAATCTGCCAGTTCTCCCTCAGCGTTTCCACCGTTGGGATCTGTTAATAATTATAGCAGTGGGATTCCACTTCCACAGAACTCCCGGTCTCGACCCACATCTCGATCCAGGAGCCCGTATTTGTACGAAAGAGGTAAACACTTTTACATGACTCTTTCTTGGCTCTCTTCTTGTTAGCAGGCCGACAGATAAGACAACCTAACCACTTACTTACTCACCCACCTTCCTTCCTTCCACTTTCATCACCCGTCTAGGCACCATCCATCCTTCCATACATTCTCCTCAACCTTTCCTCTTGTCTAAGCCAAATATATCTCTTCTTTGTCTCTACTCGTCAATAATACACTACACCCTACCTTCTTTCTCTCGACTCAATCCTCTCATTTCTTACGATCAATATTATACCTATAATAGAATGATAAATAGTGCTCACTGTACTCTGTACAGGGTGGCAATTCTATGAAGGGGAATCAATTTGGCTTTGAACATCCTTCAAAGCATTTACACAAATGACAAAGAACACAGGGTTTCGAAATATATCGACACTTTGTATTTGATTGAACTTATTCTGTTTAAATAAGGAATGGGTTAGTTCATCCGGGAGCACGTCATACTTAATGATGATACGAACGATGCTCCATGTCGTGAAAAAATGTTCACTTCCTTTTTCCATTCAATCATCTTTCAACCTGTTTTTGTAACTCAAACTACAGATATTCGAGATGTTCATGATTGCGATTCAGAAAAGGAATTGAGAAGGGCATTCATGTGTAGTACAATGTCGCAACAGGGTAGTACGTAATCATCAAGCATTTCAGTTGCAAAATATGGAATACGAAGGCTGCTTCTACGTACAATGAATTCTTATACAGAATTCGTTCAGAATTCTTGTGTGCGCTTCTGTGTGCGTAGAGCTTATAAAATCACAAAAGGAGAGTATTTTAGCCATTAAACGCAAAAGCCTCGAAATGTACCAATTCATTGACGTTAATAGGCTTAAATGTAGCAAAACGGCCCCTCACCTCGTCTGAGTGTGTGCTCTGTATTACTCGACGTTTTTCAGCGTGTAAGTCGTTCCCTTGGGCAAATTATATTTTGGGTATATTTTCCACTTTCAATCTGTGAAAATGCTACAATATATGTATGTAATGCAGAATGAACAGACGATTCGAAAATTTGCATAAAAAGACCCACGTCAATCCGACAGATCCAATTTTATTAATTATTTTATACAATAAATCATTCAATTATTTATAGTTTGGTCAGGCCTGGGATCTGTCGGGAGAGGATCTCCCTGTAGGAATTCGTTGTATATCGTCCAACTAAATTATTCAAATGAGAATGAACAGACGATTCGAATAATGGCATAAAAGGATCACGTCAATCTCACAGATTCAATTTTATCGTTTTCTACAATACAATAAAATATTGAACTATTTATAGTTAAATAGATTACGCCGGCGGGAGCCAGTGTTGTCTGCTGGGTTCTTCATCCTACTTAAATACTACACCTTTCGAAATAGAATGAGCAGACGATTTGATTCGAATGATGGTATATAAATTATTAGACAAATCTACAGATTTTATTCCATATGCATAAGTATGTAAGTATTTAACATAATTATAATTTCATCATTTGCCCTGGGCGCAGCATTTTTTGTAGGTTTTAAGTGGAAAATGTACACAAAATGAAATTTGCCCAAGGAATGAGTCACACCGTTGAAATCAGTTAAAAACACTGCATGCACGCAGTCCTACGGAACCCTCACGAGGGTGGCTCTCATTTTGTCTTTTTTCGCAAAAGAGTAATTTTGCATATTATTTCTAAGGAAATTTTTTAAACTCCATCATAATCATAAATGTTGATGTTTTCTGACGAACTCAACTCACATCTTACCTTACATATATATCGCAACCTGTTCCAGCTTTGTATGTCATACTATGCATATTATTTCTAAGGAAAGTGTTTTAAAACCTACGGAACCCTCACGAGGGTGGCTCTCATTTTGTCTTTTTTCGCAAAAGAGTAATTTTGCATATTATTTCTAAGGAAAGTTTTTAAACTCCATCATAATCATAAATGTTGATGTTTTCTGACGAACTCAACTCACATACTCACATCTTACCTTACATTTATATCGCAACCTGTTCCAGCTTTGTATGTCATACTATGCATATTATTTCTAAGGAAAGTGTTTTAAACTCCGTCATAATCGAATCAAATTTCTGTCAAAATTGATCGAAAAAATAAATTTTGTTGGACAACGCTATCCAATTCCTGCACCTATTCCTCGTCTTAACCTAATGTAGTGTGCCGCCATTCATAGAGGCTCATCGGCTAGTTTATATTTTTAGTCGAATTTTGGTAATTTTCAGCTCAATTTTCAATCAAATTTTCGCCAAAAATGTTCGAATAAATAAATTTTATTGGACAACGCTATGCAAAAATTTTGACAACCTGTTCCGCTTCTTGAATTACACCGGTGTGCCAAGTTTTACGACTCTTCATGCTCAAATTTAATTTTTCCAATTTTTTTTTGTCAATTTTCAACGTTTTTTCCAAATTGTTTTGGCTAAAATTATTTTTTAATGACTGTTGGATGATCCATTTTCTATTGGAATGTGTTTGCTTTGCTTCGTATGCCCGTTCGGAATATTTTAAGACATCAAAATTTGAAATCGATCAACAAATTTTTATTTTAGAGGTTTTAGGCCTTCTTTTGTGCCTAAAATGACTATACTATGTATGGATGCAAAAATTGTCAAAAAACATTTTGATGGCCGATCAACCTGGTTAACGAACTTGATCTTAGTTTGGACTAGTGGAGTCTACGGCCGTGTTGCTACATTTGTTCCTGTGTTACTACTCCTGTCACCCTGTAGATTAACATGTCGGAATACGGAGGAATAAGAAAAAAAGCGGTAAAATAGGCTAAAATGCCATATCCAGTGTTTACATATCTACGATACTTCCCCGTCTCAGACTGCCTAATGTCTACCATTATCAAACAATGATAGACCAAGTGGTACCCAGATATATGTACATATAATAGACGTAAATGTAAAGTGTCTGCTCTATCAGTCTAGCAACGATAACCTTTTTTAGATAGGGAGTTCTTCAAATTGAACGTGCTATATCTCACTCAACAGTTGTCTTGACGTTGACGTAACTCAAGTTCCTAGCTTGTTTGCTGTTACAAGATGCTACTTTTGTATAGGTACATTTTTACGGTATTTTTATCTGAGTATGAGAACTTTAGTTTTCTCTTTTATTACTTGAAAATGAGCTTCGTTCGCTCATTATTGGAGTCTGAACGAAGGAGTCTAAATAGCTAGTAGATTTATCTATTCTTGTGTAACTATCTGTATGGTAGGAAAGGGTCTGTGTGAGACATGTGTGCCCATGGAATCAACTTACACCTAGCAACAGTGTAGTTTAAATTGTAGTTATCGATTATTATACCCTTTGTATCACATACATACTACGCATCCATAAGAATTCTTTTACACGTACGCTTCTGGCTGGGTAACTATGAATTTATGTACTAGCATGTAGAATATTATGTGATTTGTGTGCATTTGGGTTCTCTCATATTTTGAGCTCATCTCATCTTTCTCTCTCTCTCTCTCTTTCTCTCTCTCTGCTCTTTATTATTGCCGAATGAACGCAGCCTTATAAATATTGAAATCATGCATTCAGATTGTGACAGAGCCATCATTCTACTAAGATTACGTAGATTATATAAGTGTTTACTTAGCGTGGGAGAACAGTGACAGACATTGTACATTGTAAAAGGATAATATGGTACTTCTGAAAAGTAATATACATAATTCAAAAGCACCCTAGTCGATCTCTATATTTTATTAATGCGAGCCAGTGGATATATTAAATCTATGTTCCCTGTTGAACGAAGCACAAATAAGATTTTTAAGATTGAGTCTGAAATGCAATCATACAAAAAAAATTATACACATTGAGAACTGTCACTTTGCATTGTTTTTTATGGTAACAGTGACTATGTTGTTGAGGTCACAACGCAAACTTTGTTAACGCAGCATCATTGTCGTTGACCATAGTAATGTGCAGTAGCTGTAAAAAGAAAATCGTGACTTCCTTTAAGTGTATATGACGCGATTCTGTCATAAGTATCGGAGAGGAGCAAACGAGACCACAAAGGCATTTATAATGCTGCGAAACGACAATTTTCCTTGAGAGGCACTTGTAGTCGACGTTGGAAATGTCTAACATTTCACCAACAAGGGTCAATTTGTCAACTGCAATTTTTATGTGTCACCCAATTTATTTGGCTGCTCTCTGTCCTGTGTATTGTGTGTATACGCTGACTCTGATAATAACATTCATCTGTCCTGTGGCAAACGCTGTCGTAACACAAAATGAAAATAGAATGCCAAAAGCAAGAGCATTCGAATTGAATCTACCTATCTTTGTGTCGTACACATACTGCAACCATGTATATGAATACATATAGTTACCTTTTACTCTGAATGTTGTAACAATATATGAACTTCTGTCCCATGTCATGTTGTTACATTTACATATGTAAGACAAGACTCTGTTAATTTCATTCTCTTGTTTTCGTCCATTCTTTCATTCGTGCTGTGAACGAATAATTTATCATTAGAGTTACTAGTTCGCATTGTAAATAGTTCCATATAGAGCACAATGGCAAAGTATATCAATTGTGGCAAACAGAAAATCTGACGCAAAACAATATTGAATGAAACAATTTCCAAAACTGTCACATCACAAGACAGTTACACTGTCGATTTAATTCTATTGCGACGTCTGCTGAATGTCCTTCTAGCTCTACTTGTCGCAATACAGCAGACCATGAATTAGTTCGCTTACCATCCTACGGGCCATTTTACTCATATAGTATTTTACTACACTGTTTTATGCTGCTTATATAAGCTACCTATATCTGCATTATACTTTTATACGATAGCCCTATAAACTATAATGAATGTACTATAATACTTTAATATGACAAGAGAAGAGAGCATTTGTAGTACAAATGTTCTTATTTTTGTACACAAACATCAGCTTCTTTACTCTCACTCTGCTATTATATTGCCGAGAGTCAACAGTAAATTTTTGTTCAGCTGTCAGCTGTCATCCAAAGTCAAGACAACCTTTGTTAATAATTAATTCAAGGAAATTGGCAGGTAAATCATTCGTCAGTATGTAATTGGATTACCAACAGGTAAATCACAAATAAAAAATACATGTTCGTCGAGTGCATCATGACACGGTATGTATTATATAATACTCCGTATAGCTAAATGAAATTTATAGCCAATTAAATTCATGCGAATTAGTATATTGTACTCTTATACGTTCTCTTACCACTAGTACATACTAGAATTGCAAAGAATACATGAATGGATAATATTTTCTTGTGAGTGAGTACGGCAGAACCCTCAGGAAAGATTACTTAAATAAACCACTCGACGATATTTGACGATTCAGATGGTTTGTTCCTTTTTGTGCGTGACTTTTCTCAGAAGCAGTGCCCTGAACATGATTATGTCTCTTGAAGAACTTTGATGCGATCTGTTTCGTTCATGGTCTGATCTTAAAATTTTACTCACAGACACACACAAGACACACATTGACGAGTTTGGGAAATAATCAGGTACATCCACAATCTGTCTTCTAAATATATAAGTAGTGGTAATTTGCAAATTGAGAATACATGTAGTCAGTACGTGAGCACCTTCAACTAGTGCTCTGCCTTTGTATAACTCTCCCACAGTTCGCTTACTCATTGAGTCAGTCAAAGAACAATTAGAGCAATCGGTCCTGCTGCTCTTGCTCAGCTATTAGCTATTGACTGTTCTTGTAGTCGTATAGTCAGCAGGAGCAACAGAGGAGGAGAGGAGCCCAAGCTAAGCAACCTGAATCAATTCTCCATTCAACTCACATGTTGAGTTGCATTGCATACTGTGTTGAGTAGCACGCCGTGGTATATAGAAGTAGTCGTCGTCGTGTAGTGTGTACTGACTGACATTAATTCCTGCTTCTGACTTGACGACTCGTTGTATAAACGTAGGAGAAGTTCTGAGTTCTGAGTTATATTTTGTGGTTGGTGGTGGTGGTGCTGTGAGGAGAGAGCAACAGATCGTATGTATATACATAAAAGTACAGGAACAATACAAGTCAAGTCGTCAGTCAGGTAGGTATACATGTTGAATGCAAGCACAGTGTAAGTAAAGTGAAATACCTACTTACAATTAGATATATGCTGCATGACAAACTTATTTTTTCATCGTTTACATTACGATCGCTAGACTACATTCTACTACGTGTGCAAATATTTTATCATCTGCAAATGCTATTTATCCTGTTTTTTTGTGACCCGAGAGTTAAAGTGCAGGCGTGACATTAAATTCATTTCATTACGCACAAAGACTTGTACATACATCTTCTGTGAGTGTCTTGTCGATGTGCAACACGAGTGAAGTGCACACACGTATGTACGTAATATATATTTGTATTTAATAATAGTGTGAAGACGCTAAATAAACTTTGTATACACACATACGTCTTGCATCATTACATTCTTTAACAAGTACGTACTCAATTCCTCCATAGCAGAACCTATACTATACACAGTCTCTTCTTGGTTCTTAGTTTTATAACAACATAACAGTTCTCTCTCTTTCTGCATGTGTGTGTGTGTCTACGTTATTAGAATAATGATACGTAATATCAAAAGACATACATACATACCTGTCTCATCGTGTAACACATATTTACGCATTGTAGAAATCCAAGTTAACTTATCAACAAAAATATTTGTTGTGTACTTATCGTCAGTAACTATTTATACTGATATAATCAACCAACTGACCAGGGCATGAACCATTAGCATCACATAATGAACGGGAACGGGAGAAATCTTTTTTTATCTTATTGGTCACATATGTACATACGATACCTATCCATTCATGCACAAACAGAGCTGATTCAAGATAATAGAGTGGAGATACACAGAGAGAGAGAGAGAGACGAGTCGTACCGATACCGCAAATAGTAGGATATATTTACATACGCACACATGACACAACAGCTACACGACATGACACACGTTTATAATGTATACAATGGGTAGAGAGAGAAAGAGAGAGAAGTTGAGTGAAGTGTTACGGGCAAATCAATGAAATCCGCCTGCGTCAGTTGTCAGTTGGAACACAATAGTCCACCGACTCTGAGACAGAGACAGTCAGGCGAAGTCGCTTCAGCCGAATTGAGTTTCATCCTACCGCACAGTTCATATATATTAAATGTCTTTTCGCTGTCTCTGGACACACTGGTAGTTCGCTGGCGGCATAGATTCTTCTCTCTCTCTCTCTCTCTCTCAGTCGACCATATAAAATAATTCAATTGCTCTCGCTGATAGTCGCACGGAGCCAATTATCTTATCTTTATTACCATTGTACACTGACAATTCCTATAAGTGTTTAACTCGTTTCATAGAACCCTGCCGCTCATCATCTCCCATTCTTCGCATAATTTCATCGTTGTCCTCTCTGATGTTCCATCACCAACATTTCACCCATTCGAGTGTCCATCCGTTCACCAGTTCACTACCGTCACATGTGGCACTGAGCTGCCTTCAACACTAAAGTGTACAACACAGTGCATATACGGATTACACCACCGACAGGCAGGTCACTAAACATTCCAATAGCTTTAAACATCTACTACAAGTCGTACACACACACATGCACACGTTCACTAACAAAGACAAAAGTCGTCTCACATAAATATTTACACATGTATCTATACAATATCATCCTTTATGATAGGTTTGCAGATCCGTGTCTATATCCTACACAGCATGCACGTATGCGTAATGGGTGTCTACAATCGAAGGTGCCCAATCACGCTTCTAATGTCATATACAGTATTCAGCAGTATACTATTAAAATGAGCATGTGATCTCAAAATGGTTTTTATTAGTTATTAACAAATCATGTATAAGCTTAATTTGGACAATAATTCTCAGGAAAATAAATTGTCATTATTAAAACTTTATAAAAATGCAAGTTGCAAGTTTCGAGGCCGGATTGACGGTTGAAGCCTGTACAAATTATTTCACATGGACAAATCGATAGAATATGCGATTTTCCTCCAAATGATGTACATGAGTCAAAATGACATTAAGAAAGGTTCTGTAATTGATATAAAGGCAGCAGTCGCTTCAGGTTCTGGACGCCCTGTATATAGTACTGCATATACATTGTAAAAGAGAATGAAAATCTATACTTTATATATCACCAAGACAAGATATCTTTGTTTCAAAGCTTACGTAGATAAGTGCTATTTAACGAGCCAACAGCATACGTGAGTAACAGTGGTGGGATCGAGTTTTTTCAAAAGTGTTGTTTTCTGTATTTAAAAAAGTCAAATTGTTCTCTTAATTCGGAAATCGACATCAAATACTAGATTTTGATATTTTTAATTTATTTTCAATTTACCTAGCTAGTGGAAATTAGGAAATCTTTATACACAAGATTTGAATAGTAATAATTTCTGAGTGCAGAGGACGACATGAAAGGTAATTTTTTAAAAAAAAGTTGTCTATATTTCATTCACCCCTATGAACATCATCGGGGCACAGATAAAATAGTTAATTTTAACTTAACATAGATATACATCTTTTTATTTATCCCATTTTACCCAAAGGATGGGTTTACAACTTTTAATTTTCTATCTTGATGTGCTGAGTAGAAAATGATAAAAGCACCGTACATTTTTATCACTTACTGTTCCAATTTGCACACGCAGGTCAAAAACACACATTATCCATATTGTGTGGATTCAGATAGTCTGAAACATTTGCACCACATGTATTACACGAACACAGAATTATAGTTACCTAGATAAATTTGAAAATAATCGGAATGTTTAATTTTTTGGAGTTAAATTAGTGTGTACATACTTTGTGATTCTATTTCGTGTCTGCTGAATCGTGCACCCATCACACCATAGTGTCTACCTTGCAAACGCTAACAGACGCGAACAGACAATGTATTTACCACTACCACCAGTTTTGTTGCATGTACCTCCAATTTATAATTGTAAATAACTTATTTAGCTTGCGCACACACAGCAGGAGTACCTACACATTTTGTGTGGCACTTCAATTTTCACTCAATCTCAGCCTTTATTGTACTGCAATCTAATGTAATAATATGTTGTAACACTTTTTAGCAGACTGTCAATAATTTTGTAGACAAATGAGAGGCGGCAGGTTGAAAGCCGTTGTGGAGAGGAGAGAGAACTATTGACCATTAAAATTTAGCCTGTCCACATCAGAAAAAGATTTTATGGACCAACAACCATAAGTTAAATATAATAATTTCGCAGCAGAAAGCATAAATACTAAACGTAGTGCTTCGCTCGCGAGTATTATTAGTTTTGGGCCTAACCACCGTGTCACAAGTGATTGAACAGTTATGGTATACAAATACAACAAATTATCTCGGTTATGCAGCAACGACAGCAGCACGAATAATCGGAACTGTGACAGTCTGTGCCACAAGTGTTTTACATTATCACTGCTCGTAATAGTGTATCACAATCTATTCATTGATGTCCGGTGATTTTTATTTAATGGTGCTGTCCTAGAAGTGGTTGATATGACTATGGGACTTGGTTGTGCCAAGCACGGTGTTTCCAAAGGTGAATCATCCTCTTTTCTATGGCAAACATTTACAAAACATACTTTAAATATTACTCCCTGTCGCTCTTTTAATAATAGCCAAAGTGGTAGCCAATGTAATTTTGCCACTTGGCAAAACCAGACTCAAATGAGACATAATGATTAAAGTTTTGGAGACGACGGTATAAAAGAGAAATGTCGAGTAATTCACATTCAATTTATTTCTAGATATTATTTGTGCCCTGGTCGTGACCGGTTGATAGATTATAAAAAAATATACATTATTTTGATTTTACAGAGAGAGATTCAAACAACTCAAGCACGGAATTAGACCCAAGTAAGTCCGTAAAACAGTTACTCACATTTTGGGGCTGGTGCAGGGATGGGAAAAACCCCGACCAAAGGTGTTTTTTGGGTATTGGTTTTTTTTTGGTTTTTTATGTTCCAAAGTATACCATTTATTATAGAGAATACTTAAGAAATTGATGATTTCTATATGAATTAATGTTATTCATTGATCACATACAAAATTATTAAACTCAAATATTTAATTTAGTTAAGCTTAAGAAATTGATGATTTCCTTATGAATTACATGTTATCTGCTTGTAATTCATTAATAACATATTATTAAAACTTATTAAGCTCAAATATTTAACTAAATATTTAAACATTAATACACAACTGCTAACATAAAAAACCCAATGGGTCGGGATTTTTTGTAAAAAACCTATGAAATGGCGGGACCCATAAACCCAGGGTCGCCATACCTGGGGTGGAGCAATAGGTCACGATCTTTGTAGTAGAAGTTGGTTGTTCCAGTTGCAATAGTATCTGCACAACGGAAGTTCATTGGATGTGTTTTCTATTACTGGGGTACCTTGATACAGATAGAGTTGAGGAGTATCTGCAGCAAAATCCGGACTTTCTGCAAAACTACATATCTCGCTACATAGAACAAGAGACGATCGAGTCATGGATAGATGATCGTCAGAAGACAGCAACAAGAAGAAAAAGTAGTTTGTCAAAATGGAAATACGGGTCACAGGCTGACAAAGTGCTGCTACAAGATCTTGTGACGAGTCTGAGGAATAATTCTCCTGAAGGATGTGTTCTATGGGAGCTGGCGACTTGTATCCAGAATGCGGTCTCTGCCGACTCCTTCACACTGTACATGGTGGATAGTTCAGCGAATACTTTAAAGAAATACGCAAATAATACAAAGTAAGTGCTCTTGCTGCCAAGAAAGAGAGCTCCTTACATATGGCTGAAATAATCAAGTTAGATGGATGCGATGGAGGAATTTGGCAATCCTAATGCGATTACATCTATATTTTTTGTGTATGTGTTTGTGTGACGCAGTGAGAACGATGTAGCCGAATATAATATTGAAGATGGAACTACAATGGCAGCTTATGTAGCAAATCGTCAACAGCCACAACGTCTGCCTAGAGTGGAGGCAGCGGCAAGGTTCCCAGGTCAATAGATCTCATATACGATTCTATATAAATAATTCAATTTTGTTTATTTCATTACCAAATTTAATGTTATGAACGAAACATATTCTAAGTGATTGTGGGGAACAGTGATCAGTTCGTTAGGTATATTAATTACCTTCTGAAACTCACAATCAGTTTGCACAAACAATTAAGGCATTACGTCAATTCTTAGTACAACTCTTTTACAGTTAAATGTGGCTCTAATGAGCAACAAATTATGCACACTTTTTCACAGGAGGCTTCGCTAAATTCTCTTGCTCATCGTCATTTTCTTCTTCCTCTTCAACATCTATTTCTCCTTCCAGTTTTAACTTTCTCCTTCCAATACGTTGTCACTTTCTCGTTCATTTTCATTGTTTGCTTCCCTCTCAATCTGAAAATCTCTGTCTTGAGAAAGGAGTGTCTGCTCACGGAAAGCGCAAATGACTTTCACTCATTAAAACAGTGTCTGACCTTTTTTCAATTATGAATTATTGCATTGCAACACTACATAAGTACATAGACCCACTCTGTCTGTAG
>JABASC010002853.1:0-16005 GCA_019776185.1 Plutomurus gul
AACGGTTGTTGACTCTCGCCCTCAAGCCACGCTCTGCATATGTTTTCCTGGAAAATGAACCGATTAAAAAAAATTGTAGTTTTATAAAATGTTGGTAACTGGGTTTTCCACAGAATAAGCCTTTACGTCCAAAATAATTAATCTTCCGACATTTTCGAGTCTTATTCCTCAGCCATGCGCAGAGTGCACGTGAAATAATTGTAATTGTACATGTGAATTACATCTCATTAAATGTTCACAAAGACTCCTTTACAACGGTGGGGACCCTTTCTGGTTTGCTGTGAATAGGGTAATGCATAAGACATGCCCTGTACGTGTAAGGGCCGATCATGTATCCGTAATGCATGGTGAAGAATTATACACTACACCATGGCATTATCCGTGATGTCTGTCCTAGCATAACACATACAAAAATGAATCGTTATTTGCATTCAAACTTATTAAAGAATCCAGGATTTTAAAGGTCTTCGTGAATGTTATTATTGGTTCATTCCACAGTTGTTAAAACCCCGGAGTTTTTGGGTTGGGTTTGTTTGTGCCATATTAATTAAGAGGGTAGTATACAGTATGTATTACATCTAGTAAGTTCTAAAAAGTGAAGTCATACTATTTTCCAATATTTCCAATAGCCAGCATATAGAAATATCGATAAATAGCTAATTATAACAGAGAGCATATCGATTAGATTATAGATCATCGTTCATCATCGATTCTTTTGTTGTAGGTTTAATTTATAAGGTGAATTGAATTCTACATATATACTTAACTTTAATTGAAAAGACAGTTAGTAAGCATTACTCCAACTGTTTTGGTAATGTATGTGCTCTTAAAAAAACCTGGACCCCTATGGGTCGGGGATATTCGATTTTTGGGTCAGGTTATTTAACAAACCCCGATCCCGCAACACTGGTTCCTGGTTCATTGTAGTTTGTACTTTTTTTCGCTGTGGGCTGTTGTTGGTGAAGAAAGTGTACGTACTTATTGGTAATGCACGTCCCAATAGCATTGTGTTTATTGTTCATTATAATATCTGTCAGCGTATCTTTTTCATGACACAATAATGAGAAAAGCTGCTTTATTATTATTGCACACTGTTATTAGATGTGCATGCAGAAGCTAGGAGCTCGCCCAAACTGGAAACTGGCTGGAATGAAACCGTTTGCCTGTTTATAGAAGATTTCATGCGCCAAGAATGGGACTGATATACTGGCCTACTATAATGTACACATAGCATTGCTGGCACTGCAGCAATACACGTGAAGGATTCAACCTTACTTACAAGAATTGGCACAGTTGACTACGACTGCATGGGCCTATATACATATACAGGGGCCGTATTCAGATACGGCACTCAGGAGAAGACCAAGAGACCAATATGAAGGAGTGGAATCTCTTTTACACAGCCACGATAGAGATATAGATATATATTTATAAGGAATCATAATATCGCGAAAGCTACGGTGTAGTATGTAAGTACAGTGCTTCTGGTTGATATGGTCAATCAAAGCTGGGACGGGCATGGCGCCACTGACAGTGGCCTTACTCCAGCCACGACATTGAGGAAATCCTCAGTACGTTTCTGAACTGCGACCGAGAGTGGTTAGTGTATATACAGTATTCTCTGCCTGCCTACCTACCTAAATGTATAAGCAAATCCAATCATATTCATCTATCCACATGTTTTCCATTATAATATTCTCTATAAGAACTATTTAAATATTTAGAGTTCGTCGCTGTTATTTTGAGCTTATCAAGTGTCTGTCTGTATCATATATATAAAGCAATAAACCAAAGTTATCTCCGAACTTGGAGGAGTTCTCGCCAGAATCAAGTAGTAGTAGTAGTGCCTGTACAAGAGTTCTTATCAATGATGTGAATTTTATCTTCAGTTTCAAGCTCAACACAAACAGCATCACATGTAAGCACGCTCTGGCTCGTTGACGGAATCTAATGGTAAATACTGCATCCACTGCTGATTTCGCCCGGTGTACACTTTATTATAGAAGATAGCAGTGTGCGTGTGTGTGGGATAACTTTGCTAATACACTCTTTTGACACGTGAACTGAAGGAGTTACAGCTGCAATTACGGATCAAGAAGAATTCCACCGCGTAAGTTGATACTACATGTGTATTCTTATGTAAAGCATAAAAGTGTCGTATGTGTGCGCGCATACATTTCATGCATATCTGTATACAATGGGAAACATTATATATCTATTCATACTGACAACATTAAATACCTTTTCTGTCTCATGCACTATACATGTAATAATATTTACTAGTGCAGTTAAAACAGTTTGCAGAAAATAATTTTGAACTTGTATTCTCGTTTTACTAAATTAGGAGTAGATAAAAGGTAAAGAATATTTTGCTGTCATTCATTTGGCTCGTGTGAGGTGTACATTTGGGATTCCCCAGGGAGTTTTTATTGAAGAAAATTATTCATATAAAGCGTTCAATTTGGTAGATACCAGCGGAAAATGGCTCTCAAAAGGAATTTGAAACGCTTGGCCACTTATGGATCAGCTCTCGGAATCGGTTATTACGCTGCTCAATATTTAATCGACGAACCTGCTAGCGTAAGTATCAACCTTAAGAGTTTACGACTACTACTGTATAATAATAACACGGCTTAATCACTTTCAGTCAGTCTCATATTACTTTCTCATAATTCTGGCAACACATGCACACGTTTTTGTACTTACGAGAAAACGATAAACTTTTTCTCCTTGATGGCAAAAAGCATTTTGTTGCCCAATGCTTGAATGAATAACATTCGACAAATGTTGTGTACGAAAAGCAAGTAATTTTCCAGAGTGGGCAATGTTGAAAGCACCGAACACAATGAAAATCGAGGTAGACTGAAGTTGCAGCTATGGTGCAACCATCATAAACTATGGCCCCTACCCAAAAAACTTTTAAAGAATCATTCATACAAACTTTTCGAGGAGCTTCGTTTTAGAAAGTCATACGTTATATCCGAATCGGCGCAAAAGGTAAAAATTATATGAACAATTTCTCTGTATGTAGCTTTGCTGATGAGCTGCGGGTGAAAATAGAGCAATGAGCAGTTTTTGCAACTTACAACTTTGTTTGAAGTAGAACTCAGCTAGCTGTCCATCGGGCATTAGCTAAAGGAGCAAAACATAGAAGTAGTAATACCATTGAAATTCATCAATGAAGCATATAGTTATAGTAGCATTGTACGATTCAGGGGCGGATGTAGGACCCATTTTAAGGGGTTTGAGTCAGTTTAAACGTTTATGGTTGAATCCAGTTAAAATGAGTGCACAAATAAATAAAAAATTGAAGGAAAATATGTGAATTTTGTGCTACATCTTAGCATGAAATTTTTTTGGCGTTTTTGGGAAAAATCGATTGCTCAGCCAAATTTCGAGGGGGGAGTTTGAACACGTAAAACCCTAACCTAGATCCAACTCTGTACCTTGTGAGCGTTTGTGGCTATTGAGATCAACGTTTCTTCATGTAACAAAATTTGTGAAGAATCAAAGTCATAATCATGCACTTACAAGGCTATTTAAGATATTTGGCATTTTCGAACAATTATAACCACCTTTAGTTACATATGTGACAGAAATTTAAAATTATGATACGATTGTGATTAACTTTACTACTTATATTATTATACTCGTTATTTTCGATACATCTTGACAAAAGATGGTTATTACCCTGTAATCTTTGCTTTGAGAATTTTGATGTTTACCTAAACCGACACGGTTTTATCGTGAACACAATGAAAATGGATAACTTAAAACTGAATTACCAAAATTCGTTAACACAGCAGATACTTTGTATTTTATAGTTTTTATTATATTAGGAAATAACGTTGTTTGTCTCTAATACCAATTAATTTCACCCTGGTGGAAGGGCAATAGGCAAATTAGTGGGAATTATTGAACACTGGTTTGAGTTTATGAGAGTATCACTTCGTGGTGGTGTCATGGTGGATATATTACTGAATTACCATGCACAAGGGTATGCAAACTACCTCGAAACTTTTTAATTACGGGTTGCAAGAAGCGAAGCTGGCCTTCCAAATAGGCGTACGAGCATCTCACTTTGTTCTCACTTCCCCATCAAATGCAACACAGACTATCAGTATAAGCAAAGAAAACAAAGTTCATTCAGCACCTGTATTTCAGAGTCACGCAACCACCTATGTAGCTGAAACCAAATGTACCATACATACATATACATACCTACGAGTATATATGTGACTTTTAATGGAAAGTAAACACATTTAATTGAAAGTGATATCTCGCATTGTTAGAAAAACATTTTCTCCGTAAGAAACGTATCCTTACTAAAGATAAAATCTGAGATTTTAAATTCTCTGTCCACTTTTCCATGTCTCAAGAAGTTTTGTGACTTTTGCGTGACCTTTATCCTATAAACATGGTTGCTGATGATTTCTAACTTTATTTATTCATTCTTATTGNATTGCGCATACGCAGCCTTTATTATTCAACCAGAGCATAGGGTGGAGAGTATCACTGATTGGCTAAATCAATTTAGATGAATCGTATATCTGTGCATGGTATCTTGAAAAGTTTGTATTCATTCAAGCGTTGTTTTGAATTCAAAGAAAACGCTTTGTATTCCGAGTGTCCTCACTCTGCTTTCTTTTTCGGTAATGCGTGCTGCAAAGGTTGAAACATCGGTCGACAGAATGAGAAAGTAGGTTGGGTTGTTGTGGCACACACGAATGCAGATCTATTTTATATGCTGGGACAGGCATGGGGACACACATCAGCGGAAGTAAATCATCTAAATGTCAGGAATAAGAGACCGCTTCCAACTCGTGCTCAGCAACTACAGTCCTTGGAAACGGAGAGCTTTGACGTGCTGGTAGTCGGTGGAGGAGCCACCGGCTCTGGGTGCGCTTTAGACGCTGCCACCAGAGGTAAGAAACAAATTACGCAGTCAGCATTCGGGAAACGGTTTATTGAAATAAGTTTTGATTGACTTTTTCCTGCCGAGTTCACCTGCACTTTTATCATGAAAACGTTGATGGTTTCATTCAGATGGAAAAGAACTCATTTCGCACCATTCTATTTACAAAGTCAAAAATCCATAATACTCACTGCCAATCATGTAGCACTTATTAGCATGTTCATATTTTATGGCATATATCCCACAATGTTTCCCTGAGCAGTGTACTACAGTGACCTGGAGCACACGAAATATAAACAGTTATTTGCTACTTCTCTTCTAATGCCATATGTATTATGTGCATGAGGGCAATCTTTTTGCACAATCTGGTAAAAGGAGACAAATCTCAAGGGAGCGTGTTTGTAAATATTTGAACAGGGGGATCATATTTGCAGAGTGATTTATCTTCGTAGTTGATATCTCATATTCCCCAAACAGTAGCAAAACACTTTAAGCCTTCTATCTCTTAGTTAGAAATTCTTTTTGTGAGAAGTAATAAAAATTCCGTTGCAGTGAGCGGACGCTCTTATCACGTAGGAAGCTGTAAGTAGCTTTAGTACTTGTATCGATTTTGTGTCCTTCTCATTCTTTTCCCTTAGTTCGTGCTTTTAAGATTTTATCTTCATTAGGCTTCCTTAATTTCTCACAGGATTGAAAACAGCGCTAATAGAGCTGGATGATTTTTCATCGGGAACAAGCAGCCGCTCAACAAAACTCATTCACGGTGGAGTTCGCTACCTGCAAAAAGCCATTTTGCATCTGGACTTTGAGCAGTACCGGATGGTGAAAGAATACACATAATAATATCATGAATAGATATGAATAGATAATAATGTGAATCTATATTATGAATGCAAGGTGAAAGAGGCACTGCATGAAAGATCGAATTTACTACAAATTGCACCTCACCTTTCATATCCACTTCCGATTATGCTTCCAGTGTACAAGTAAGTTTTGTGGTAATTATTTTAAATAATTATCAAGTCAACTAAATAACATAGTAAATAATATTCTGATTCTGTGAGTAATAGTAGATTAAATATCCTGAAGCAACACATACTCTCAATCTAAACAATAAAATGTGTTAAAGCGTGAACACCTTGCGTCAAATGACAATATTTCATATGCTTAGAGTAAAGTAATATATCATTTCCCACTGTTGTCACTTTTCAGGCTTTGGCAATTGCCTTACTACTGGGTAGGAATCAAAATGTACGATTTTGTTGCTGGAAGTAAATGCATAAAATCCTGTAAGTATAAAAGTAATATTAATATTGTTTTATCAGACTTTTATATAATATGTTTTATCTGTCATTGCTACAGCCTATGTATTATCCAAGGAAAGGGCTCTAGAGTATTTCCCCATGTTGAGAAAAGACAAACTGTGTGGAGCTTTGGTCTATTTTGATGGTAAGATTTTTTCATTCTGGCTTTCTCCGTTTTTTGGCTCCTAAGCCGAAACTTGTGCTTTGAATGCTCCAAAAAATCTTCATGTTATTAGATTTCAGTAGATTCTCTTTGTCAATGTATGTAAACCTCTTTATTCGTTTCCAAATCTTTCAGGGCAGCACAATGATGCCAGAATGAATCTTTCCATTGCTCTCACTGCAACAAGACTGGGAGCAACTATTGCGAATCATGTGCGTGTCCTGGATTTAGTCAAAGAAAGGGTGAGCATTTTTTAACATGTGCTATCACAAAGTTAATATTGTGATGACAGCTGTTTTTCAAAGTTTTAGTGCTCATCTAAATGTGCATTCGAAGAATAGAGTGTGTGATGTACCAATATTCCTTTTATACACTTTCATCCTCGGTTGCCATATACTGTTTTCAGATAATACACGTTTGTGACACATAAAGAGCTTTTCAAGTGATGCATGATTGCTATGTGGCGAAAAGCAAAAGCTTTTCTGTTCTATTCGAGAAAGATCACGATGAAAAGTGCTGTAGACCAAAAGAATATCATGGCCATGCGAGAGAGTTAGCTTTCAGAAAAGGTTTTACCCTAGAAATCTATAATGACTAACCGAATTGGTTTGAAAGTGTGCTCATTCGAACAAGAAAACGTGCTTTTCCGATCTATTTTATTTATATTTGCTGCATCATGTACTCAAAGGTATATTTATTTTTGCACGAGCATCAAACTGAATAAAAGATGCAAATGGTTCTTAAATCCAATTTCTGTTTCACTAGAATTGAACGAATCAAGCACATTCATGCAATTTAAGCACTGCTTTTATATTCAAATCCAATTTCTGTGCATAAGATTGTTTCTCAAATAGGTGCAAAGTGGATGTAATGGGCTACGATCATGCAATGCATAAGTATAAGAGATCGTATATTAGTTAGGTATATTCGTTTGTAATAATTTTATTTACTCAACGAACTGACATTATGCACGTATAAAATGTTCTACACCCGCCTTTTCTAGGATGAAGAAGGCATACAAAAGATTGTCGGGGCTAAAGTTCGGGATGAAATAACAGGGAAGGAATTTAACGTCAGGGCAAAATGTATTGTGAACGCCACGGGACCCTTCACCGATTCCATCCGAAAGATGGACGATGAAAAGGTGCAGAGTATTTGTTCACCTAGTTCTGGTGTTCATATCGTTCTGCCAGGATATTACAGGTAACCTTTTACATATATATACAGTAATTATCTTCTAATGCCTTTCGTCTTTACTTTTATATAAGTATATACGATTTCTATTGTATGTAGAATGCACAGTAGGATTTCGTTTTGCCCCAAGTCTCAAATCCTATCCGCTGCAGCAAATCCCCATTTTGCAATCTTTTATATCCTAATTCGACAGCAATGCGTTACATTTGTACGTATATCACCTTTACCTTTAAGAAGCTACATATGTAGTTTCTTGCAAATGGAGCTTCAGAAATACAATTTATGTTGTAATGCAATGTCTTGCTGAAGATTGAACACTTTTCGCTTACTTTTTTGGACCTATTGTATCTGATAGCTACTTTCCATTTCATTTTTGAAAATTCTTATAGGTGTTCTGAACAATGCTACTTAAATATCAGATAATGCATAGAATAGTAGAAAAGGGAACCGTGACTGTGACGCAATGTTATCAACTTTAGCCAGTGGACAATGACGTAACAGGCAATTACATTAAAGCGTTTCTATTTCCTCTGTGCAACAACCTACTCATCGCTCTGGGAGTTTGAATTGAATTACGAACAATGTCTCTTTTTGTCTTTCTTTCCTTGCCACACATTTAGGTTTTGCAATCTTTTGGCTTGCGACAGATCTAATTATGTCAGTAATTATAATGAATGTAGTTTTGAGTTGACACGGCGTAGTCGTGAGCCTCTCGAGCAAATTCGGTAGCTTTCTTTAAATCGTACAATATATTTTGAAGATGATTGGAAAGGCGGAGTGCACGAGCTTGTTCGTTCGTGGCCCATTTCTCTCGAATTCTCTGTGCATACTGTAGTTGACTCAAGGCATTAGATGTTGCACTCGAGTGGTTCTCAGCTGCTGCTGCCAGATTCGCCAATATCCTGTACCTGAAATTTAATTCCACAGCACCCTCTTTATTCTCCATTACATTCGTATACCCATAGTCAATATGGTCCTTATCGGACGTTTGTAAAATAGCGATTTTGTATTCTCCGTTACACAACTGGCCGTTCTAGTACTTCCTACGTACTTACTCGAGATCTAAATGGCCTGCCAACCCCACAGATGGTGAAGATATCACATACTCTGTCAACTTTTCACGGAATAATACGTCTTTCGGAAATTGTGATCATTGTGTTTACTGTGAAGTAAACTGACGGGTTTGTCCCAAAATTCCGAATATTTCACATACTTTACGATTAAATGGCTTAAGAGACTAGAAATAAAAATTTGTTTGATACATGACCCGTCTCAACTCTTGGCCATATCTGATGTATGGTGGTTGAAAAAGTGTCTCAAAGAAAACTTTTTCGTTTGTCAATGCCATAAGCATTGCTTGGATGACATGGAGGATACTTTTAGAGAGTAGTTAAGGAGTAATAATTAATACCGGTCAAAGGCAGAGTTGTACACATCCTGAGCAACCATGACAGAGCTTTTGAGTCTGGTCGCTATCGAACCAAATCGTAGACTCAAGATTTGCGCTGCTTGAGCTTTTTTCGTTAATTCCATTACTTCGTTCGATTTCCACAAAGTTAGTTTTTGTGCAAAATCCGCCCACCGCTGTGACATATCTGCTAATATTTGCTTCGCCTTCATAGACGCACTCTTTCTCGCCTCCAGTTGACTTCCATGAAGTTCTTCAGCAATATTTGCTAGTTTTTCAACGTTAACTTCATTATCTATTTTCTTTTTGTCCACTGCACGTAAAGTGTCCACTGCTCCGTGCTCTCTGGCTTTATGGAAGATTAATTTGAATCCCCTCGGAACACTGTCCAGAGAAAGGGCTGAAATGGCATGGATGCGACTGTGGTGGTGGTTTCCGTCCTTGTCCTGGTCTTGTGCCAGTGGAAGCGGAATGAATCCCAACACGACGAACAATATAAGAAAGTTGCAATTACACTGACGACTTATTATGAACACAAACAACCAGTTCATGATAGAACTGCAATAAAGCAAACGAATGGAGAGTTTAAGTAGACGATGTGGCTAGGCATCGTATTACACACACGTAGTATAGCAGAGCTGATGAAGTTATAACAGGTTCACATCCCAAAACCTACTGTCGAGTATTTACTAATCTCACTGTCGTGCTGAAACAAAAATAAATTACATTTCTTCCCTAAAGTGTCTCATTTGAAATGCACTACCCACAATGAATAGTCCATTAACATTCGCAAAGAATTAAGACCGAGTGGTTATATTCCCTTACTCAAGTCTCAAGTGTTTTTCCTTCTCTCTGTTCAAGTGGTGGGATTCCATTCTGAATTGAACCAAAGTAAGCGAGAGAACTCGTGTTCATCTCTGCTATCACATTTGCAAAAGATATTTAAAAGTGAGCACAGTGATATAGAGATGCCTAAATTGAGAATATATAGAGTTGGGAAGCATCCCTGTGTGAGTGTGTTAAAACACGAAAGCAGTGAAGTGACAACAAAGAAGTGAAAAGGATTAGATGACTAGAATGCTATCAGACTCTTACTAAAAGCTCACGATCCATTGAAATTAGAATAAACGAGAGTTAAAACTGCCAGAACTCTACCTCAATGTACTCTACATTGTACATATATAACACAGGTTTTAAAGGAGTAACACACAGTGATTCTATAGCTCGAGCACAATTAAACATTTCCAATGTCAGCTGGATACTGTGGATATACGTGGCAGAGTCTCCATTATGTTGCAATGAAATTGTAATTTAGTTTTACAAAGTTGTTTTGTGCAACTTACTAAAAACTTTCATGCAAAGGTGGAACCTCTGCCTCAACAACAGTTGCTAGTAATGAAACGAAATGTAGTGTGGTTAATCCACCACGCTATAATAGAACGTCAGGACACCTCCACCTCACTTTCAGTTTCATTGCAAGAAATTAAAAGTGTAGAATTGCGGCTTGAGACTCTACTGGCATTACTGAAATGAAAAATGAAAGCTCACCCATAAAATAACGGACTTCACGGAGAGCGAAATCTTTTCACTGCCAACTGATGAGACGTACTTAAGTTGGGACATTATCATTATCGGCATTATATCTTTATTATTATGGGCATGGAACTGTGAGTACGAAACACTGATAATTGAATAGTATATAAGTGTCCTATGAGCACACAGTTAGAAGCGTTGTCATTTAGGAAAAATACAAAGGCAACTAGCTGTAAAGATAAAAACCGCATTTCACGCATGAACGTTCTTTTTGGCCCACATGGTGTTTATGTATTAGTAAAGTGTAATGTATAGACTCTTCTTATTTGATTTATTGCATTGTTGTCATTTAGTCCCGAAGAAATGGGGTTGCTGGACCCTGACACATCAGACGGTCGTGTAATTTTCTTCTTACCATGGCAAAAATTAACTGTGGCAGGGACAACTGACACTCCATGCGACGTCTCACATCACCCAGCCCCGACAGAAAAGGATGTCCAATTCATTCTGCAGGAAGTCAAACACTATCTTTCACCGGATTTAGAAGGTAGATAATACAATCGGGAAAAAGGTTCATGGTCAAAAGAAATTGGTTTGTACAATTCCCCGACTTCAACTTATGGCAAGTACTACAATCACATTCTGTTCACCAACTCTGCTGGAATTATTGTTCTTTTGTGTCCTCCAATCACGTTTCTGCTTTTACTCATTGCTAATGTGATCGGATGAAGTTACAATAATATTGTAACCGAAAAGAGCAAAGCAATGAAAGAAAATAGTCTCTTCACATTTATTGTGCAGAGTTGGTCATGCCATTTTCTTTCACTCACTTCGTTTACTTTTATGGTTCACCAAAAATGACATGGGAATTGCCACAAAGTTTTTTGCAGTAAAAGTCATGTCTGTCCTTTGAATGAACTTGATTTTAACGTGAATGCGACTGTGGTATTTATATATTCTACTTTTTGTTTCAGTTCGGAGAGGTGATGTTCTTTCAGCTTGGTCAGGAATCCGCCCACTGGTATCTGACCCCAATAAACCAGACACTCAATCATTAGCCAGAAACCACATCATTCATGTGAGTCCAAGAGGATTGGTCACTGTTGCTGGAGGAAAGTGGACAACATACAGAGCCATGGCCGTAGAGGCAATTGATGCAGCTGTACAAGGTTCCCCCATTAGTTCTTTTAATATGGGTTTTAGCATTTAGCAGTGATTACCATGCTGTTGTTAAAATACCGTGTGCATTTAATTTTCCACCCGTAGCTCACAATTTAGAGACGGAGAGTGGCAGTCAGACTGACGGATTATTACTTGAAGGTGCTCATGGATGGAGTCCGACCATGTTCATTAGACTTGTTCAAGATGTTGGTCTGGAGACAGAAGTGGCCAAGCATCTTTCACAAACGTATGGGGATCGCGCGTTCTCGGTCACCAAGTTGGCTTCTGTTACAGGGAAGAGATGGCCCATCGTGGGAAAACGTATTCATTCTGAATTTCCATATCTTGATGCTGAGGTAAGAGAGCTTATCATTAGCGAACGTATAATTGTATTAATGTCTAAGTGGATCACTTCATAAAACATTTATAGTTTACTAGTAACTAGTAACAGTTATTTGATTAAAAATTTCACAGGTACGTTATGCGTGTCGAGAGTACGCTTCTACAGCAATTGACGTAATTGCCCGACGAACCAGATTAGCATTCCTTAATGTTCAAGCAGCCGAAGAAGCTTTACCCGGTAGGATTATTGATTTAGCGTTGGATGCCTCTGTTACTGAACAAAGACTTATTATACTTAAAAAAATTACTTGTACATTAATGATTCCTAACCTAACTTTTCAACTAACAGGTATTGTTGATATCATGTCAGAAGAGTTGGGTTGGTCAAAATCAGAAAAGAAGGTAAACTCACAAGAAAAAATTCTTAAAATTCTTAAAGTAATAAAATAATCGTGAAATCGTGCATTGTTGAGTGTGACTAATATTATAAGGTATATTGCTTAATTTCTTTTAGAACCAACATGAAACAGCCCTGCATTATTTAAGAACAGAAATGGGTCAGTATATGAATGAGAAGAAAACGTACGATGTAGATATGGAATTGAGCAAGGAAGAAAAAGAAATCTACAAAAAACGGTTTGAAACACTCGATCAAGAAAGAAAAGGCTTTATTTCCATCGGCGATTTACGAAGAGGCTTAAAGGTAAAAACAAAACATCGACTACAAATTGGAAATATTTATTCATACCGGTAATTCGGTTATACAAAGTAAATATGTAATGTTTCACTTACACAGAGACAAGGAGACGATGTTCCCGGAGATGTGCTGCATGATATTCTTAGAGAAATTGATACAAATCGTAATGGTCAAGTGGAGCTAGAGGAATACTTGGCTGTAAGTGTAAATGATTATAAATACATATGCATAAATGACATTTAAATATTTAATTTCCTCATTTGATTATGATTACTAGATGATGGCAGCCATAAAATCAGGAGCGGTTGTTAACTCATAGATTCGCCAAAATGGCCGAAATGGAAGAAGAACGTCTTAGAGCTGAAAAGAGACAAAAGGTTTCCGTTGAACGCAGTGGTGGTGGTCTTTAAGCAATTTCTGAACGAAATAATAATTTAGTTAAAGTGATATTAGAAAATTACAGAGCTCTGTACCTCATGTACGTAAATCAACTGTGGGGTCTGAGGTCATTTAATACAAAAGATTTATCATCGCCACCAATTTCTGTTCTCAGTGTGGGGTTAGTGGGCAACGTTTTCTTGCTGTAGCTCTAATTTATTATTGGCCTGGCCAAATTGGCCCTAAAGTGCCAAAAAAATATCTTCTCTTGATGTAACAGTCTTGTTAGCGGTACAAATATTTACCTATAGTGTACTTTCTCGTGTTTGCAGAGAAGTAGCCATATTTTTTCCTATATTTATTGCATAGGGTGGAACTATTCTTTCTCGATTTATTTGTTTTGCCCTATGTGGCCAATTTGAAACCCAGTGCGAGGTTAAATACATTTTCGAAATCCCCTTCTTATTCGCATGAAAAAATATGTAATCTACTACCAAAAACTGATACATCAGATTTCCGATAGCCTTTATGATCCTCGAAATTGATGATAAATGTTGATAAATCTTGTAGATATTTATTAGAGCCAAACGAGTGTTTGCATGTCTACTGATAATCATATTTTACTCATGTGTTTTGTTTTGTTACAAACGTCCCTACGTACCTTTATAACCACGTTGAAATTACATACATACGAACTGTACGTGTTGTGTTTTATTTTATGGGTGCTTATGTACTACTACATACATGGATGTGGTCTTATTTCTTTATGGCATACATAAGATTGAACTTAATAAGATACGAGACAACTTGTAAGTATTAAAGATTGGAGCTGCTTTCATGTCAACTTTACATTTGACAATAATATTTATTAACAAGCAATATAATGTACCTATTTATCAAATTCCATATTGGTATCAAAAATTATAATTAGGTGCAACAATGCTTTTGGTTCGTTTGAACTTTGACTTTGAACACATTGCCTAAGCAAATGTGCAACATATTTACATGAATTCCCTAGAATGAAACCTACAAATGGCAAATGGATAATATTTGTATATATATAATAAATGTCATTTGTCTTTCAAGGTATACGCAAATATACTGTAATACTGCGTATAAACGTTTATGTAACATGTGTACAGGTATAAATTACGGTCCAATCTTTCCTTTGGTACGACGAATACAAACAAAGCAATAATATTAATGTTCCAGCGTCAATTAAATGTAGAAAGCGGAGGTTTCGTACGCATTATTGGTGTAACAGTTCTCATTTAAAGATCACACACTTGGAGGTTGAGATTGTCGAAAGGAAAAGTTTTGGTTAATTTTCAAAGTTTCAATTGTAGTTGTACCCAATTAAAAATGTTTATTGTAATTGTTGTATTAAACAATACTAAGTACGATGTTATGCATTCGGAAACACAGAACATTTCAATTGTAGCTGTTAACTCAATTATATAACTATGCACGATGTTATGCATTTTGAAACAAATCAATTCATGAAACTGGGGAAAACTTGGCAAAATCCCCAAACCTCTCCCACGTATCGGTTCAGTTAGAGTCGCATTTGGCAGTTTGCAGAAAAACAGCTTTGACTTCCGTCTTTCCAGATTGTATTAAGTATTATTTTCATTAGCAATTCATATTTATGTATGTAATGTAATACTGAGGCACACCATGTGTATGAAAGAAACAGAGTGTGGTTTGTGGTGCGCAGGCCGCTAGATTCGAGCCATTGCAAACTCCTCAATTTCACATTTTACAACCTATTTATATTAATATAGGCACAACCGGCACAAGCGATCTGCTCTTGTATGTTCTTAGCAGAAAATATCATACTACGTGGTTTAAGACTAGAAAAAATGTCCCTCTAAAGTAAAAATAAGTCTTCATATTGATGTGGAGATTTCTTCTTCATTACTGGTCTTATTAATTACTAGATAAATATGTGCATTTTTAAGAACAACAAAACCTGAAAGTACTTTCTCGCACAATGGTAATTTTGCCTGTATTCTCTTGCCTTCAAAATTGATATTAGATTTTATTAAATTTTTACAATTTAATGAATAAATAAATGTTATAGTATGTAAACCATCAAAAGTCATGGGTTTAAAGTTATTAAAATCATACCATGTATTTAAACATATACAGTTTCTGTATCTTTCTCTATGATACTATGCAACCTGACACTAAAAATTATGATAAAATTAAGAAGTTATGTATTTATCATCAGTAAGTACCCTTCCATCGAGTAAATTTGATGTGTACGTACCTAATCACTTACATAAACGCAACAAAATTAGTATTGAATGTTATAGTTGGCAAGCAAAGCATTTAAAACAAAAGAAAGTGAACTTTCCGTCGTTCTTACCTATCTTCCTTCCTGTGATATTAGTTGGTTAAAGACAATAATTTCATTAACGTACAGATTGAATTAATATTAAATAATATTAATTTGTGCATTGCATTAGTCGTTAGATTGTCCAATCATTATTACAAACTTTAATGTTTGACTTGATTGGTTGTGCTGGCTATTGTAATTGCCTGGAATCGAATACCTTGAAATAATATTATGTCGGTACTCGTACTGACTAACAGTAACTATAATATTAAATATGTAAATATTAAATAAACTAAATTAAATTTATCTTTAATTTCATCCAGTGCAATTTATGGGAAAAAATGTTTCGTTCTAATTATTCCTTTGCCTAGAGTATTTAAGGAATCCTACATCATATTATAAATAATAGTGTATATATACTATATACATATAAACACGCATGTACTTCCATGATGTACCTATATGTATTGTGCGTACTCACGCAATTAGTAGTTTTACATTGTTGTAGAAATAGTAATATAAATGAAAATTATCGTAAAATGTAAAACTGTATGCAGTTTACGACTAAT
>JABASC010002854.1:0-16003 GCA_019776185.1 Plutomurus gul
AAAAAATCATAATAACTAGCATTTATTAAAAAACGCGAATATTTTATTACAGATCGTGCAATTTCCTTCGGTAGCCCCGTAATACTCAATGATCTCAGGAACTTTAAATCTTGCTTGAAATTTCTCCCATATTTCCACTCGTAGACCGGCCCCCAGCATTATTCTCACTTTGTGGTTGTCGTCGAATTCTGATGGTGGTTGGTTATACAAATATTTACAAAATTCTCCAATGTACGGGACAGCCTACAAGAAATTTATTAATTCAGTAACATTATTGGTCCAACAATAAACTATTTTTCCTTACAGTTGCATTATACTTGACACATTGTTTCCAAAAGTTGGAGGCCGAAAATTTTCTTATAATTGCGACTGGAGTACCTACATATTACATATATACTCTAATAAGTTGTAAATTTTACCAATGTTTAAATGCAATAAATACGAGAGCAAAATACTACCAAAGTTAATAAGCTGTCCTACTCCAAACAGTAAGCCTTGACTGTGACACAGTGGCAATGCAACCAATGTAATATCATCTTCACGAATTCTTAGTCCTTTATTCATGAACGTGCTGTTCAATTGGAATCTGAGAGAGCAAAAGTCAACAAATTTTAAAAATTGTTTCATTGAATTATTTTTATTTTACACATTCTTACCGAGTCTGTTTCACAATTGCAGCCTTTGGTAAGCTGTAGATAAAAAAGACAATGGTATTAACAAGAAATGAATTCTTAGTTATCTATATATGTATTAATTCCCAAAGGAGGTCATTGCATTCCAATTTTACCCGGTTGTGCCTGAAGTGTATATGTGACACATTTCGTCATGAAATCCCACCGAACTTAAAGCCAGAGGAGTTTTGTCAGAACAATATTTAAACTGTCTTTGCAAATCAATCACGTCTTCCACAAAGGGGAACATCCCTGCTGATATCGACTCATCATACGAGTAAAATTTAAGACTCGGAAGTCCAACGGTTTTCTTTGCATCCTCCAGGGCTATTCAATTCAAACAATATTTTGTAAACTGACTAACCACAATATCCACTAATCATTAATTATTGCACATTTATTCAATATTAACCTGTGAACATTTCCGGCTTGAAAATTACACCTTTGCAGGACACGACTTCCAAACAGTGTTTTAATTGTTGCAACCGTAGAGTGGGATTTATCAACGCCACCACAACCCCTATCTGAGGAAGGGAAGGTAATATTTAATTTATTCATTACTAATGCATTCATCGGGGTAGTTTTATATATTATTTGCAAAAATAGTGATATAAAGCTGAATAAATTACTTTGCTTAATCCCAATAAAGTGAAAACATATTCCGGGCCATTATTCATAAACAATGCCACCACGTCTCCCTTTCGGTAGCCTTCTTCGTAAAAGTAATTCCCCAATTGGTTACTTTGTCTGCTGACCTTAAATAATTATAATTTGGAAAATCGGGTACATATTATTATGTAATACTCCATTTCTTGTACATAAAGTCAAATGTATCAAATCCTTACATCTCTGAATGACCATTTTTGCTCTTCAAAATATATGGCAATTTTATTCGGATTCCTTTTTGCAACTTCTTCAAAAATCTTTCCAGTGGACAGGTCCCCTTTTTCATTTTTTCGCAAATGAAGTCGTAGTTTAACTAGACACTTAAATAGCCTGTAATCGAGGAGAACATATTAGTAATTTGTAAATCAATTATTTAAAATGATATATTCTGTCTACAAATTGAGAAATCTAATTATTTATTTATGATCAGTTTGTAAATATTTCAATAAAAATTCCTTACACGAAATCATGGGGTAGGTGTTTCAAGAAAAAATAAATCTTTCTGTAATTAAACAAGCACTTTGTAAATATGAAACTGCCAACGACCACACCAATTATTGCACCCCACGAAATATCGGTCAGCGATTCAATGAACATCTTGAGAAAATGTTCCACACAAGTTGTGTGGCAAAAGTACGTTTAAATAAAATGTAATATCGATCAATAACAAGGGTATTTTCTAGGTTTGATCACTATAATTTATTAGTATTCTGTGTTGACATGTATTAGACAGTGGTCGTCTCGTCTTCACTGTGTACACATACTTAACAGGCAGACATATTTATAAAGGGGGAAAACGTGGAACCCGTGTAAGCAAAGCAGGTTCTACAGTGAATTCCGTGTCAATTTGTTTATTTAATATTCAACTGTTCACGAAATATCAATAAAAGAACTTTATAGAAGTAATTCTGGTGATTGTATAGAGTTGAAACAATACAATAGTGTAATAAAAAATTTTAACACATGAAGTACACGAACCGTACTGTGGGTGTAAAATGTACTTATACTATAAATGGGAACTAAATGCGCTCGATTTATTGTGCTGTGTAGTTTTTACAACAATCCTTGAATTGGAAGTACATAGAATAGAATGTGAATACCAGTACAACAGGCATTAATTGTGTTTAACACTTCAAGTACACGATGTATACCAATAGGAAGTTTTCATTTGCACATGGTTACAGAAAAATAATGTTTTCACTAATTTTTTTAAAATGAACGTAGCGTTTTCAATTACTCAAAATACAAACTCACATGTGTACTGAATATTAGTGAATAACTGATCCTAAAAGCACAAACATTAGTAATGCTATTCACGCAACGCGATTGGAATAATTATTTTGAAATGACGAGTAATTCACAATTGCAACATAACATAAAATAGCGGTTGGTTTGAAATAATTATTCGAATCTATTGAATTCGTGGAAATGCAGATATTCATTCAAGGCTTTTCAGAAATTCAAAACATCACTAATTCATTTTACTGCATGAAAAAGCACATACAAATTTATCGTTTATCAAGTACCTAGCTACTAATGTATGTGACGTAAACATTTCAGTGTTTTCACATGAAATACATTAATGTAGATTAATAATTGCTTGCTTTGTATAGCACCATACATATATTTGTGATCGCTGGGAAATCAAGCGTACCTATTTATTCATAGGATGCGTGGGAATTTATGTCTGCCTTCATTTTCTAATATCAGCAAGATATTTGTGTTATCGTAATGCAACCTGAAGTAATTACGTCTTCCACGATTGTGAGTGCATTGAAGCAGAACTAATCCTCGCGAATTCAAAGATATAAAATCCTTGCCCAAATGAATGATGGTGAAATAGTAGATGAAATGGAAATTTGTACTAATTATTTTCTATTTAATTAAATAAAATTTAATAAAGAGGTACACAGAAATCATGATTTTTACTGCACCCGGCGGAGTTATAGCTCCATCTAACATCAGACCCGTCTTAAGACCAGTTTATGGTAGCTAGTGTATATATGTAATAAATGCACAAATTTGCATAATAAATTCATGTTATTATTTATTATTATTTTAATTTATATTATACATATTTTAGGTTTTATTTAAATATGTCGACTAAAATATATAACAATTTTGAATTAGCAACAAATGTACTTACTTGAGTTCCTGTTGAATGAATGATTACATTACATTGCACTATTAGTGTCTCTACTATAGATATTATGCCTTCAATTATTTATTAAGTATATATTTACAACACCAAGTACTTTTCCTCATTAAATAAAGTTCTAAACTCTAAAGTCTGTGCAAGTCATATCTGCTGTTGGTTGAATTTTCCGGAAATTACAATGTAATATTTAATTAGTTTGATCAACATTATGTTGAATTATTTTAAATATATATTTAGGTAAGTAAATAAGAAAAAATGGACAAGCAAATCCATTGTATTTGCAATTATGATTTTGAACAAGTTACGAAAGCGAGAATAGTTTTTAATTTTATTGGACGAGGAGTTTGTAATATAAAGTTTGCACTACGGAGAAGGAATATCATACATGTAGCTTTGGTTGGATATGGCAATGAAACAAGTTGGACGTACAATGAAGTAAAAGGTAAATGTAAATCCGTCATAAATATGATTAATTGACTGTTTTTGCAAATTCTAGGATGTTATACCGAAATCGTTAAAAATTCCACTAGATTTTGCATAAACAAAATGTCTTTTCAAAGTATCGAAAGGATGTGGCATCAGCGTTTCTATCTCTGGTACAGCTTGTAACATACGGTCACTAATTCTGTACACACTTTTGTCACTTTCAAAGGTAGCTAATATGGCCGGACTTAGGGTGGCCATTGACATCATTCCTTTTGTGTACATATCTCTGAATAAAAATAGAGTAGAGCCTTCCTCTTCCGCTAACACAGTTTTGCGAAATTCCTCACTGCTAACTGATCTAATAGTATTTCCCACATGTTGGGCTCCATCAACGATGTAATCCCGAACAACAGGTAAGGGATTGACAATGTTGTACAAACCAATTTTCGCATTGTCATTTAACAAAATTCGAACCGAAATTTTTGCAGCCGTGTCCGCGGGAATAATGTACCAACTTTTAAATGTGTCTTCGCACATTCCCAATCTGGTGCACGTCAGTCCGAACATCATTAGATGATTGTGACCGACAGAGAATGCCCCCGTTTCACTGTGTCCCATTATACTGGGATACCTGAAGACTGTACAAGGAATTCCCCGCTCGACTGCCTGTCTCGCCAATTTCTCACACACGAATTTCGTTAATGCATACCCCATCGTAAGGCCCTCTCCATTGTTCAACTCACTAGGAAATTCCTCACTTACATATCCATCCTCCGTTATCACATTGGCAGCTATGAAGGACGAAGCCATGAAAATATGTTTCGTTTTCAAAGTGGAGGCAAATTTTAAAATATTTTTCATCCCTAACACATTTACTGATCTTATATCATCTTTGGTGTGTGGTTCCTGTGATGTGCGGTTCCTGTAGGGAGAAAATTGGTTTACCTTGACAGCACAATGAACAATTGCGTCAACTCGTGAGCAAAGGTCTTGAAATATCTCTTTCTGCATTCCTAAGTTGGTATTAACAATATCCCCTAATACAAACGTGATTTTATTGATTGACTCAGAAGAGATATCTGTTTTGCTATTTTTCAAAGCTTTAATTAGTTTATTTTTGGCCAATTTAACGCTGGTTGCTCGTACCAAGCAAATAATGTGCAATTGTTCATGTTTTAATAATTGAAATAGGAAATGTGGGCCAAAGTAGCCAGTAGTTCCTGTTATCAGAATATTTCTGAATTTGGACGGTTTTGGACACTGACCAGCGGCTTGGATATCGGGTTCTAAAATTGAATCCTGCCGCACTAAATCGTAATCATTTTGGTTGTTAGATTCCATACATAAATTGTCATTCTTTCCATTTATATTTTTGGTAATTATTTGAGCTAAAAATTGACTTAAGGAGTTTGCATTGGGATAGTCCAGTAACGATGTAATATTTAAGCGAATCTTGTCTCCAAGCATTTGTTGAACTCGATTTTTCATCTCCATTTCCATTAATGAGTCCATTCCCATGTAAGAAAAATTTTGGTATTCATCAATCACGTCACTCTCTGGAAGTTTAAGAATTTGCCTGACGAACGATATAAGGTAGCTTTGAATCTTGGAAGCACGCTCTTCGAAACTTAAACTCGTGATTTCTTTCCAAAACGCAGTGCTGTCTAATTTGGTGACTTCCACTTCATATTCTTCAGATTTATTCGAAATTTCTTCCATGAATAATCGATTATGTGGGAAAAGCTTTAAATATGCCGAAACATTCACATCCACGACAAAGGGTTGAATTTGTTGTGATGTGGTAAGTATTGTTTTCAGCAAAGATATGCCCTGGTTAACATTGAATGGTTTAGCTCCAAATGCACCCTCCTTTCCAGCAGCAACTTTCGTAGCTAATCCAATCTCCTTCCATGCACCCCAATTAATACTCTGAGCAGGCAGTCCTAGGGAATGCCGATAATGTGCCAGAGAATCTAAGAAAGAATTCGCAGCTGAGTAATTACTTTGTCCTAAATTCCCTAACTCCGAAGCAACTGACGAGAACATGACGAAATGCTCAAGATGATAATCTTTAGTAAGACAATGCAAATTCCAACTTCCATTCACCTTTGCGTGTAAAACTTTCTCAAAATTTTCCCAGTTTAAATTGGGAATTATGGAATCACCTATTGTCCCAGCTGCGTGCATAATTCCCCTAAGTGGTGGCATATCTCTTTCCAAAAATTGTAATAGTTCTTTGCATTTATCGAAATCTCCAATATCACATTCATGTGCAAGGATATTTTTACCTTCAGATTTTAATTCCTCTATCAATTCCAATGCACGATCCTTTGGGGCACTTCTATTGACAAGAACTATATTCTGCGCACCCATTCTTGTCATCCATTTGGCCACCTCCAGACCGATGCCTCCTAACCCCCCAGTGACCATGTACGTACTGTTTTCATTGAAGACTACCTCATGCGCTTCCACTTTCCCATTTAAAATTCTCATCTGTGGAATAGAAAGGACAATCTTTCCAATGTGATGGGCTTTCTGGAAATATGTGAATGCATCTTTGACGCGAGAGACATCAAATCGGGTAAAGGGTAACGGATGAATCTTCCCACATTTCAAATCATTTCCCATTTTCTCGATAAGAAAATTCATTTTTTCACCCGTTGCCTTTTCTAGATCGACAATTGTGTATTCGACATCAGATCTTAACTTTTCTACATCTTCTGATTGCCATATATTGATTTTTCCAATTTCAACAAAGCGCGCGTTTGCTGCGCAAGCTTCCAACGAAGTTTCTTTGAAATTTACGCCTGTTAGGGAATTTAAAACTACATCCACTCCCCTGCCACCTGTAACTCTATTTATAGCTTCACCGTAACTAGTATTACGAGAATGGAACACGTGGTCAATTCCCAGGGATCGTAAATACGCCCTCTTCCGTCGACTTCCGGCAGTGGCAATGATGGAAGCACCAATTGACTTTGCTATTTGTATTGCAACTAGTCCAACTCCGCCTGAAGCGACATGAATTAATATAGTTTCTTTAGCCTTCAATTTGGCAACATCAACCAAGCAGTGATAGGCTGTGATATAAACGGATGGTAATGTGGAAGCTTCTTCAAATGTTACTCGATCTGGTTTGTGAGTAATTAAATTGGAGTTTACGATTGTGTGACTTGCCACTGTCCCACTGAAAGAGGTGCCAAAAACGAAATCTCCTACTTTGAATTTCGTGACCTTATTCCCAATGGCAGAGACAATGCCCGAAAAATCTGTTCCAACGGAAGAATCAAATAAAGACTTGAACATGTCCGGTTTAAGAATTATAAACAAATCTCGAAAATTGAGCGCGGTCGCTTTAACCAGAACTTCAATATTGCCTTCCAATAAATTGGCTTTTGGAGATACACTTAATTGAAGGTCAGATATGGCACAACTAGGAGATAGGACAAGGTTAAAACGTTCACTATTTGGGATTCTCAATGGTGTGGGAGGAGTTGGAGCAAAAATTAATCTACGTACGTATCTCAATCTTTGTCGGTATGCCACTTGGTACTCTCCATCAGGATTCCACAATTCTGAACAAATTTCCTTACATGCTAAAAGATTATTTACTTCATCAGGATCGATATCTATTAATCGTAGAAGCATATCAGAATTTTCACTTTTAAAGGTTCGCATGAATCCCCACAGAGAGGATTCTTGAGGTGCTACTCCACTCTGATCTCCTATGTATTCCATTCCTTTAGTAATAACGAATAACTTTTGTATTAACCTGGAACTTGCTGCTACCATGTATTGCGAAATAAATAGCAGAAGTTGGCAGTTGGATTGATGGATAACACTGGAGTCTGCAACATTGGATTCATGAACTGCTAAAAATAAGATTCCTTCGATTCGAATTTTGTCATTTTCGAATTTTTTAAATAATGCGACACAATCTTTACCAGAGTTTATGTGAACATTAAGACTGATGTCGTCAACAGTGAAACTATCTTTCGATGTGTTTATAAGAATAATTTTTTGGTTATACGACCTTAACAGTGTTACGCATTCCTTGGACAAAGTGACAGATTCTGCAAAAACTATCCACGTGGGTTGATCTGAATTATTTGTTAGAATAGTTGAATTTTCAACAAGAGGAAGTTGGATTGGAGCTCTACAAGTGATTATTCCGTATCGTGAGTCTGGAAACTGTAAATTATGAATATCGGTGAAATCGTTCCTTTCCAAAATGGATTCCATAAGATTTTGACTGACGATTGGATGATTTGGTCTTACCTCGTAATCACAAAATCTCCAATAACTTTTCTGCAGACCGAGAGTAATATCGGAAGTTCTTTGACGGTGGAAGGTATCAAATAAAATTAAATGACCATGCGGAACTAGCAACTGACAAATATTCCTTGTACTTTCACATAAATTGCGTGTCTTGTGCAAAATGTCCATTGCGATAACAATGTCAAATTGTTGAGGAACTAAACCCTGCACTTTACAATCTTCTTCCAGATTTAACAGTTTGTATTCAATATTACTTCCACAATTTGCTAAATCAACTTTCCATTTTGAAATTACCTCAGAGTCTGATGAAACGATCGTGTAGGAATAGGTTGCATTCAAATTCTGTAACGACGGAATAACTGAATGCGCCAATCCGTTTGATAAATCTAAAATACGAATTATTCCTTCTGAGGATTTTGTGATTGCTGTAAGAGCGACATCGAATTTTTTGATGCTTTCTCCTACTATCTCACTTGCCAATTCAAAACACGGTGAGTTTTTATAGAATTCTGTAAACCAACTGTTTTGTGTACTAATATTCATAAGAGAGGATGCAAAATTTTCCCCGTAAGATTTTAATGCTGGAAAATCCATATAAGTGTCTCCTTTACTAATTTGTATCTCATCCAATATCAACTGTATAGATTGTTGAAGCTGATTCCTAGGAGGAGGCATGTCAATCACATCCCACGTTGAATAATCGTCGGTTGGATTAAGAATACCTTCCTCTGACAAAATATGAAAACAATTCTCTATTAAATCTTGGTGGCATCTGTGAATTTGCAAATCGTCAATAAAAGCATCGATATCAATGGACTTCCCTGAGACCGGAAACCAACCAAGAGTGTAAAATGCATTAACGATGTATAAGTAGCAAAGATCATCATAGCATTTCCATAAATACTTGCAATTTTTCTCGATTATATTTCCACGTTGACTATTACAGTACACTTTCCCTACGGTTGGATCAAATTCCACTAGTTCTACAGGAATCCTCGAGGACAGGATTCCTTTTTGAGGTCTCCAAACGGTGTCGTATGTACTAGTCGTAAGTATTCTTTCCCCACTCAAGGAATTAATAACAGCAGATGTACTTGTTTTCAAAAGTTGAATACCCATCATTACAGCCAGCATATTCCCATCTCCGTCATACAATGTTACAGAACCATTCAACTCATTTTCCCATTGACCGTGGGCATAATAGCGACTGTTATTATTACATCGGGAAAATAGGAAAAACTTTTCTATTTCCACGGGAAGATATAGATCTTCCTGGTTTTCCTTACTGAAGGCGAATACTTGTATCATTGCATCAAGTAGTGCCGGGTGACACAGATAGTCACTCGTATTACCCGCATCTTCAGGAACAGGGATTTCAGCCAAAACTTCATTTTCCCCTTTCCACGCTCTGTCAATGCTTAAAAACGTTTTACCGAATTCTAAACCCATTCGTGGGAAATATTGGTAAATTTCGTCACGTAAAATAACCGAGGAACATTTACATTTCACACTCTCAATATCAATTGATTTAGATGTAAACGACGAATTAGGATAAAATCTACCAGAGGCGTGTTTTTTCCAACTATTTCCACTATATTCCGTAATACTGTGCTGGTGAACACTGACATGCAATCCACTGCTATCACTTTCACTATTCAGCGAGACTAAAGTTTGCACTTGATGTGATTTGCCTTCCTCCATTTCTAAGGGAGTTTCAATTCTAAAGTGCTCGACAAACAAAGGGATAGTAGGATCCGGGAGGAAATCATCATTTCCTTGAAGAACCGCATATCCGGCTGCTAATACCATTTCTAAGAAGGCTGCACCTGGTATTATAATTTTACCTGCAACTTTATGATCAGAAAGGTAAGGGAGTGTATCTAACTTTAATGTGTTACGATAAATATTATCACCGATTAACAAAGGAACTTTTCTTCCAATCAGAGGATGAAGTATTGTTGTATCGAAAATATCCCTGTCTGCAGTATCTTTCGATTCGTACCAATACTTTTGCCTTTGAAAAGGGTAAGTAGGTAAAGAAACTTTGTGTCTACACAAATGAGCGTCGAAATTTTCCCACTTCAAAGGAATTCCATTGCAATAAAGATTGGATAGACTGAGCAATAATGTAGTCCATTCATTTTCCTGTTTCCTTATTGAAGGCAACCAAATAGTTTCTTCTGAAGAGGAAATATTTGCCATTCCAAGTGCAAGCAGAACAGGGTGAGGTCCGATTTCAAGAAAAATTTTAAAACCCTCATCGTAAGCAGATTTAATGGCAGAATGGAAATTGACACTCTTTAGAGTATGATCCAACCAATATTGAGAATTAATTCTATTTCTTAATATTTCTCCAGTCATTCCAGAAATATATTGACATTCAGCGTCACAGTATTCTATAGAGGAAGTAACGCATTCGTAATCTGTCAATATATTTTTCATATCCCTGGAGTGGAACGCTTGAGAAGCTGCTAGGAATTGTGTACGAAATCCTTGGGATTTGCAAATCTCTGTGAATTTTTTAAGCGCATCGTGTCTTCCAGCAATGACTACATCTTCACTGGAATTAATAACAGCAATATCAAGCCATGCAGTATCTGAATAATTAAAATCGTTAACTAGTTTTTCAATTAAAGCGAGCTTTCCTTTAATGGCCAACATGCCACCTTCAGGTAACTTTTGTATCAATTGACTTCTACAAAACACCAATTTTAATGCGTCAGTCAGGGACAAAATTCCTGCAGCAGTGGCCGCTGCAAATTCGCCAAGACTGTGACCTAGAACACAGTCGGGCTCCACTCCAAAACTCTTCCACAATTGTAATAGACTGTATTCAACACAAAATATTGCCGTCTGACTATAAATAGATTGATCTAGTGAAGGAACTGAACTTTCTTTACCTATTAATACCTTATCATTCCACATAATATCCAACAGAGATACTCGCAAGTTATTTGATAAGACCTGCGCACAACTGTTCATAGCATTTTTGAAAACAGGGTGTGTGTCATATAGTACCTTTGACATACCCACGTACTGTGAACCTTGACCTGTAAAGAGAAATGCAATTTTGGGCTTTTCCCCTGAATTCACCCCTGAATTCACTTTTCCTTTAGCATAGTTTTTATTTTTCAAACGAGAAACTACATCTTCGCTATTGACGCCTGTCACTGCTAACCTGCAATTAAAATGAGCTCTGCCCACGTTGGATGTAAATGCAATATCGCGTAGGTCATTTGAGGTGTCTTTCAAGTATTCGATGTACTTGTCGACTAATTGTTGTAAGGATTCGTCAGTTTTAGCTGACAAAGTCAAAATATGCTCAGGTCTCTCAAATTCTTTCGTTACCTTTGTGTCAGAAGAATAGGGCGGCGGCTCTTGAACAATAATATGAACATTTGTACCACTAATACCAAACGAGCTCACGCCTGCTATCCTTGGCTTCAATTTTGACGCTTTCCAGGGCACCCTTGTTAAGGGAATTTTTGCAGGAATGCTGTCTAAATCAATTCTTGGATTTAGTGTCATCAGATTCCTGTGTGGAGGAATTACTTGATGTTTTAGGGACAAAATTACCTTAGCCAGCCCAGCAATACCTGCAGCAGACTCTGAATGCCCGATATTTGTTTTCACGGAGCCAATGTACAGAGGGTCTTTGCGATTACCAGAGTATGCGGCTGCGATGGCTGATATTTCTGTAGGATCGCCTACAGCCGTTCCGGTTCCATGTGCCTCCACGTAGCTGACATCAGCAGGATTGACTCCAGAATTGGTAATTGCTTCTTTGATGGCCAGTTCTTGACAGAGTTTACTAGGAGTTCCAAAACTGGAAGTAGTTCCTTCCTGGGTGACTCCTGACCCACGAATAATTGCCATAATCCTGTCTCCACTTTTGACAGCTTCCGAATATCTCTTAAGAATGAGCACCCCGCATCCCTCAGCTCTTCCGAAACCGTCGGCTTTTTCATCGAATGTTTTGCAGTGGCCATCAGCGGCAAGGATGTGGGAAGCAGATATCGCTTCCCTAGTAAAAGGAACTAGAATGAGGTTCACACCTCCAACAAGTGCTAGATTACACTCCCCGAGTAGTAGACTTTGGCATGCGTAGTGAACACTGACCATAGATGACGAACAACCAGACTCTGTGGCAACATTAGGGCCATTTAATCCTAAATGATAGGAAATTCGTGCAGAGGTTGCCGCATAAGAATTTCCTAAATAGGTACGTTGAAATTCCTGTTTGTTGTTGGAGGCTCTGTTTAAAAGTTTTTCATAGTCTTGAGTCCATATTCCCATAAATACCCCCGTTTTACTGGCTTTCAAACTGAGTGGGTTGATTCCTGCATCTTCCAAGCTTTCCCAAGAAGTTTCGAGCAGAAAGCGTTGTTGGGGATCCATAAATGAGATTTCCCTCGGGCTGATGCCGAAAAACTTTCCGTCAAACTCGTCCACAGGACAATTAAGAAATCCTGCTTTCGTTTTTCTAAATTCTGGATCGGTAGTGTCCCAACGATCTGCGGGGACTTCTCGAATACAATCTTTGCCATCGTGAAGGTTTTGCCAAAATTGGCTGGCATTGTTCGCGCATGGGAATTTACAGCTCAACCCGATGACAGCTATCATTTCTCGTTTGAAATCGGTAAAACAATGCTCTCCAGATATGTATAATGATGTGGGGTGAATTTTTGGCTTTTCCTGATTCAGATAGCATTCTTTCAAATTTTCAGATAGCTTCTGCAACAATCATGATTTTAATAGATGGTTATCACAGTTCTTCGAAAAATTATAAGTATATACATATGTATCATTAGTTTTTACTTACAGAAGTAGGATTTAGCCTGGGAAAAATATCTGCATAAAATATGCTAAACCAAGTCTGTGAGAAATTCTAGTAGTGAAAGTGAAACAAGATTTTTAGAAACTAAAATAAATATATATAATTAGAAAATATTTGTTTTTAAATGCCTTGTGGTTATTTGAATCTTAACATACCTGCCGCTTCTGTTCAAAAGAATTATTATTTCTACACATGGAAATACTGCTGTCTGATTTTGCAGCATTGTTGTCCAAATGCACAATCTTTAATTTGTTCAACAGCCTGCACATTTTAGAAATTGTAAAAATTCAAATATAGACTTGTGGCCTAAGTAAATGAGAGTTGTGTAAATATTATATTACTGCTGTGAAGTTCAAAGAAAAATTATTACACACCCATTTTGGTTTCCATCTTCCGTTACAGAATAGTTGTATTGGACTGATAAACATCGACTTTTAACATTTAGTACATGACTTATAAAATAGCCTGTGATGATTTCTTTTTCATGCTTGTAACGCCCACGTTTCAATAATTTTTCAAAGGTTTTATTGGAAGGACGAAAAACAAATACTGATAAATCCAGCTTGTCTGTGTTCCTTAATCTCGCTGAAAATTCTTCTCTTTCGAATATTTCGTCACAGTTCCCTAGAACCTAAACAAATTAATAATTTTGTTAATATACAATTTATTATTTAAATACAAAACTGCTTTAATTGGAAAGATTGTGCGTACCAGAGTATTCGCAGCTATAAATGTGCATTTTCCACATAGCGTTAGTTTCCAAGAGTAGATTTTTGCATAAGTGTCCCACGACGTATTATCAATTCTCTCCGTATAATGAAGGTCTACTGTCATTACCGTATCGAATTCTTCATCGAGTAGGTGGCTGCACAAAAAGGGAGCACTATCAATTCCCTACTAATCTTTTTAGAATGAATTTACATTTCGTTTTAGTCTTGAATTAAACGTACCGTAAATCTACAGAAACTTCTTCGGAAATTAAGACGACCAATTTTCTTGTAGTGGCCACCCTCCGTAACGACCTTGCTAAAACTAGTGCTTGTATCGAATCATAATCATTTTGAGCCGTTGTAACCCAGGCTTGGGTTGTCGCTTCATAACCTTTAAAAATTCAGATTATGTATTTACAAATCATTTAACTACAGATTTGTAATTGTATACTAAGATAACCAATAGTTGTTTACTAATAAAGAAATAATTGTGACTTACCAGGCATTTTGAAATAAATTACGATTAACAACAATTTCACAAATATATAACAAAATTTGACATGAAGAAATTGTCACTTCGCACAAGTCATAGTATTCATTTCCCAACACTACTTCCCCATAAAAATGTAAATACAACTTCCAGAGCTCCGGTTTTTAAATAATACTTCATTTGTTGTCTATCCGGAGACAGTGACTGCAGTCAGAGTTTACAGTGTTTGTTCAAGAATTCATTTATCCCAAAATAAACGATTTGTCGACACAGAATGTGGAATTTACGGTGTGACGAACACTCTCACTATAGAGCCACAAGTACCTGAAGTCTATCTGCAATATAAACTTCATGTGGAGTCTAGAGGATTTGTGAACAAGCAGAGAAAAGTTTCCACACGAAATTATATTGCAAGAAGCAGGTACATGATACACATGTCTAATTTTTTAAAGGTACACTAAATTATTAAGTCCATTTACCACAATAGTGTACGTAGGCCAATTGCGTTGTTGGATTTCGATGTTACGTACACAGACACACAATCTTCTCACTGAAGAAGGTATCCTGAGAACCAATTAAAGGATTTTCCATTTTACACCCAATACGACATTGAACTTCCCGTAGAAATAAATACTAGTGTACTACTCTTTACACATGTTATGATTTACATTTTTTTAAGATAAATAAATAGTTGAGAAATTTTCTTGTGTGATTTATTTTTTGATACTGGGACTTCTACCAATGCTTACGTATTTATGCACCCTGATGTATCGTAGACTAATGCCTAATGACTAGTGATGCTGCAAAATGACTTTTCGTATGCATCAGAACGGATAATTTTGGTAAAAGATGTACTTCCAGTTTGTAATACACAAATATGTTTACTTGGAGAAAAAGGAAAATCCAATTACAATTACCAATTACATCTCTACAAAGTATTCAATGAATTACGCAGTTGAGAAAAGTTGATTTTTGACCTCCACGAGTTTATTCAAAACACAGTAGCAAAAAACTACTTTTCCCGGTAGTTACTTATAATTTTATGGATGTAATATTATTAATATTAAGCACTTTGTTAATTTATGTTAAGGCAGACACACAAGTACTATTGTACAAGTACTATTACGACGTTAATCATGGACTAAATACGTTCGTTAAATATTATAGAATGGGAAAGCCGCGATCCTCCCCTGCGATATCGATGTAGTGCGTTCCGAGTTCCGACACGAATGTACTGTGGATAATTTTAATTATACTACACGCCAACATAGTATACATTATACACACCTTTTTGTATTTCGAATGAAAATCCAAATTTTTCGCAATATTAAGATATTCCGAAAGACTTTCGGTTTCTCAAACTGTCTGGAATTTTTGTGCAACACTGATTCACATTGACTGTTTTGAGGCTCTTTCTTGGGAACTGAAAAATGTAACCATATGCAATTATGAAAATTCCCTATGCTTATGCATAAAATTATGCAATATGGATACTTACTAAAATTTAAGTATTAGTAGCACTAAATAGCTGCCTTATTCCTCAAGCTAAACGTCGTTTCTAATAAAACACATTTGTTGTAATAAATGTTAAATATTGACAGGTTCCGGTTTTTCAACTTTTACATGTACTGTTTAGACAGACATATTTTGCTAGTATTTGAAATAAACAGGAAATATGCTCACCTTTACATTACGTAGAAAGCCAATGTTCCGATGAATTTAAATTTATTCATTTTTTTATTATTTATATTTTTATATATATATTTA